>BDUI01020413.1:19844-39326 GCA_002335545.1 Apodemus speciosus
AACAATGAATTCATGAAATTCTTAGAGAG
Source organism: Apodemus speciosus (assembly GCA_002335545.1). Taxonomy (NCBI): domain Eukaryota; kingdom Metazoa; phylum Chordata; class Mammalia; order Rodentia; family Muridae; genus Apodemus; species Apodemus speciosus. The sequence continues at coordinate 19,874 of BDUI01020413.1, forward strand.
ATGGATGGAGCTGGAGAGCATCATACTGAGTGAAGTAACCCAGTCTCAAAAGAATACCCATGGCATGCAGTCACTGATAAGTGGATATTAGCCTAGAATCTTGGAACACCAAAGACACAATCCACCTACCAAATGCTTTCCAACAAGAAGGAAAGAGTGGAGCCAGGTTCTGGAAAGGCCCAATGCAGCAGTGCAGGGGAATACCAGAACAGGGAAGTAGGAAGGGGTGAATGGGGAACAAGGGAAGCGAAAAAGACATATGGGACATTTGGGGGGCAGGGAAACCATGAAAAGAGAAATGAAATGTAAATAAAGAATATATCCAATAAAAAAAGAAAAAAAGAAAAAAATAATAATACTTTGGCTTCATGAATGACAAAAAAGTCTAATGAGTGAGAACGCCAAAGTGTCTTGTCCCATTTCCAGTCACAGTAAGAAATAGTCTTATGAAAATTAACAAGTTGGCCTGAGATGATGTCCTAAATTATCTATTTATACTACTGTATCATGTGATGTATATCTATAGTTTTATTTATCTATTATCTCCCTATCCATATATCATTGGTCTATCCTATTGCTGCCATCCCCATTAAGTCTTATATCTGTACTGTAATGATAATGAATTACTGTTACTAATACTAGCATCAGTACTACAATGACATGAAAACCACCATTACTGTGTCTACTATTCCTTCTGCTAATATTACTGAGCCCTTAATCATATAAACATAGAACTGGTTTCCCTATCAGCCTCTAAGTTAATCTCTAGTCTGATATTTCTTTCCCACCTTGCATAAGAATTGACTACACTACTACTGGCTAAAATCTTGTTCATTCATTGAGATAACATTAAACAATTTCTATTAGCACACAAAATAACTATTCTCTAGTCTACATGAGGCAAGTATAAGTTAACATATGAAAATTAGTTTTCAGTTGTTTTCGTTTACTTAAATTTAATTGTCATCACTAACAAAATCCCTGTGAATAATATCAATAAAACACAGCACACACACACATGCATATATACATATATGTGTGTGTGTCATTTTATTTATTTACATTTCAAATAATTAGCCCCCTTCCTGGTTTCCCCTCCAAAACCCCTATAGCATCCCCCTACTCCATGCTTCTATAAGGGAGCTCACCCACCCACACACTCACACCCACATCACCTCCCTAGCATCCCCCTATGCTGGGGTATTGACAGTATAGCACACATTTTAAACAGACTTTGTCCCCACAGTCTTATTTCTTAGCAAATATCATTACTGAGAGATCATTAATTAATAATGTTTAAACCAATTTAATAATACTTTTTTAAAAAAACAAAACATTCCAAAGGTAGTGACTGGCATAGTGGATGAGCTCAATAAAAATGTGATATCTAAAGCTAGACTTTCTAGGATAGTATCTGAGGGCTTCCATAAACTTGTTAGATTTTGTTGGTAACATTATCTCTCTAAACATAAACATTTATTAGATTTTTTAAATGTCTCTCTATGGGTAATTTTCCATAAGGTAAACAAAGTGAAAGTGAATGCTCATAAGTGCAAATCTATTATACCACTCACTAAACCCAAATCTTCCTATGGTATACTAACATGCTTTAGAATAAAATCTCAAGTCTTTAGCTGATCTGACCATAGGCTCTACATGCTCTAAACCACATGCGCTATGTGTTCACTTTCTTGGGCATTAGAAACAGCACTGTTGTTCCTCGACTGCTGTGGTAGCTTAAATGAGAAAGTCCCTCATAGGCTCTGACATTTTAATATTGGTCTTCAGACGGTGGCACTGGTTGAGAATTGGCCTTATTGGAGGAGTAAATCACTGCCTCAGCTTACAGATTAAGATGTAACTCCTCAGTTTCCTGCCCTTTGCCCCAGTCACTATGCCTTCTTGCTGCCATACTTCTCTGCCATCATGTTAATGAACTCATGTCTTTGGAACCATAAACCAAATATACCCTTCCTTCTATAAGTTACCTTAGCCATAAAGCTTTACTGCACCAATATAAAAGTAGTAAATATAGCTACTTTAACAAACTCACTCATTAAAACCCATGCATATTTTATTACTGCCATCTGGGAAAGTTGCCTCAAATAAGATGTCCCTAAATAAAGATACTGTGCTCAAACATCCCATCTTCAAAATATTCTTTCTCCTCTGGAGGCTTCCCAAAGTACATACTAAATAGGTCTCCATTCTTTGACATTCTAGTTTGTGTTTACTCATAGAACTGATTATCACTTAAGATTATAATTTAATGTGGCTATATATGGTACTCTTTCTTTCTGAAATGCAAACTCTACTATACAGAATCTTACAAGCTTGTATAATTATGGCTAACATAGACAGAGCTTGGTACCTAACTATATTACAATTTTGTAGAATATTGTACAGTTAAAAGTACAGAATAAATTTCACTCCAATAACAATTTAAAAATGAACTAGATACTAAACTACATAAACTTGGAACTAAACTCTAATTTGGTATTGTTAATATAATCTAAACCATCATCATCCATGATCAGATAAACTGAAGTACACACAGGTTTTGAATTCCCCCAAAGTTTTAGTTCCATGTTGTTGTTGTTGTTTTAAAACAGCATCAAAAACTATCAGAGTCAATGATAAGAATATAAGCTGACCAGACAACAGTGATATGAGAGCTGTTCTCTTACTAACCTGTATTTGAGATAGTCAAATAGGCTCCAACTTCACTAATATAATATAAGTTTTCTTCCTGTAAAACAGCAATATGTTAACCTTTGGGTAATCTCAAATTTTAGGCTTATAATCATAACTACTAAATACTTGATATTTGGGCTAGGGTATGTTTGTGCTAGTCATAATTATATTTAAAAAATCAATAAAAGTAAACTTACTATACAATAAATAAAAAATAACTCCTAGACCCATATTTCTCTATTTCTTACTTATTGCTAGACTCTAAAACTAAAATTTCCCCAGGAGAATTTCAGTTCTACCAAGTTTCCAAAATGCAATTACGTCTAGAAGATGGAGTAGAATGATTAGTAAGGGTGGATGGTATTAACTTAAAGTACCCATTCTAATGATTGTAGTGGGTGGAGTTTGTCAGGCTCATCAAGCCTTAGATAAAAATAGAATTGCAAAATTGTATGTGCCCATTTCTGTGTAGAAGGTCAGTTGGTAGAGAGATGAATAGATCTGTGTTTTCAAATTGGTTACATGTGTCACCAGTAGGGATTCTAGGAAAACTCCATTCTTCCTAGAGCCCACAATGTACTCCCCATTTTTTTCATTTCCTTTGTTATTAGATATATTCTTCATTTACATTTCAAATGATTCCTCCTTTCCTGCCAGCCTGCCGAAAGTCCCATAAGCCATCTCCCCTCCCCTTGTTCCCCAATCAACCCTCTCCAGCTTACCTGTCCTGGCATTCCCCTACACTGCTGCATCCATCTAGCCTTTCCAGGACCAGGGGCCTCTCCTCCCTTTGATGTCCAACAAGGCCATCCTCTGCTGCCTATGCCTCTGGAGCTATGAGTAATACCATGTGTACTATCTGGCTGATGTTTTTGTCCCCAGGAGCTGTAGGAGTACTGGGTGGCTCATATTGTTGTTCCTCCTATCCTGCAAACCCCTTTAGCTCCTTGGGTCCTTTCTCTAGCTCCCCCATTTGGGACACTGCTCAGTTCAATGGCTGACTGAGTGTCCATCTCTGTATTTGTCATGTACTAGCAGAGCCTCCCAGGTGATAACTATATCCAGCTCCAGTCAGCAAATACTTGTGGGCATCAATAATAGTGTCTGGGTTTTGTACCTGTATATGGGATGGATCACTAAGTGGAGTACTCTCTGGATGGTATTTCCCTCAGATTCTGCTCCACACTTTGTCTCTATATCTACTTCTGGGTCATTTTGTTCCCCCTTCTAAGAAGGACCATAGTATCCATACTTTGTTCTTCCTTCATCTTGGGCATCGTTTGATATGTGAATTGTGTCTTGGGTATTCCAAGATCACAGATGCTATGATAGTATAAGTGACCAAAAAGTACTCAACCGCAGAACTCCTACAACAGATAAACAACTTCAGCAAAGTGGCTGGATATAAAATGAACTCAAGCAAATAAGTAGCTTTCCTATACTCAAAGGATAAACATACTGAGAAACAAATTAGGGAAATGACACCCTTCACAATAGTCACAAACAATATAAAGTATATTGATGTGACTCTCACCAAGCAAGTGAAAGATCTGTATGACAAGAACTTCAAGTCTCTGAAGAAAGAAAGTGAAGAAGATCTCAGAAGATGAAACGATCTCCCATGCTCATGGATTGGCAGGATTAATATAGTAAAAATAGCCATCTTGCAAAAAGCAATCTACAGATTCAATGCAATCCCCATCAAAATCCCAACTCAATTCTTTATAGAGTTAGAAAGAGCAATTCTCAAATTCTTCTGGAATAACAAAAAAGCCAGGATAGATAAAATTATTCTCAACAGTAAAAGAACTTCTGGGGGAATCAGTATCCTGGACCTCAAGCAGTGCTACAGAGTAATAGTGTTTAAAAAAAACTGCATGGTATTGGTACAGTGAGAAGCAAGTAGATCAATGGAATAGAATTGAAGATCCAGAAATGAACCCACACACCTATGGTCACTTGATCTTTGACAAAGGAGCTAAAATGATGCAGTGGGGAAAAGATAGCCTTTTCAACAAAAGGTGCTGGTTTAACTGATGGCTAGCATGCAGAAGAATGCAAATCAATCCATTCTTATCTCCTTGTACTAAGCTAAAGTCCAAGTGGATCAAGGACCTCTACATAAAACCAGACTCACTGAAACTAATAGAAAAGAAACTGGGGAAGAGCCTTGAGCACATTGACACAGGGGAAATTTTGCTGAACAGAGCTTATGCTCTAAGATCAAGAATTGACAAATGGGACCTCATAAAATTACAAAGTTTCTGTAAGGCAAAGGACACTATCAATATACTTAAGTGACCACAATTAAACAAACACCTGTCAATAGAACAAAACGGCAACCAACAAATTGGGAAAAGGTCTTTACCAACCCTACATCCAACAGAGGGCTAAAATCCAATATATACAAAGAACTCAAGTAGTTAGACTCCAGAGAGCCAAATAACCATATTAAAAATGGGATACAGAGCTAAAAAATCATTTTCAACTGAGGAATATCAAATGGCTGAGAAGCACCTAAAGAAATGTTCAACATCCTTAGTCATCGGGGAAATGTAAATCAAAACAACCCTGAGATTTCATCTCACAGTAGTCAGAATGGGTAAGGTCAAAAACTCAGGAGACAGCAGGTGCTGGCAAGGATGTGGAGAAAGAGGAACACTCCTCCAATGTTAGTGGGATTGCAAGCTGGTACAACCATGCTAGGAATCAGTCTGGTGGTTCCTCAGAAAACTGGGCATACTACTACTGGAGGACCCTGTTATATCACTCCTGGGCATGTACCCAGAGGATTCTCCAGCATGTAAAGAGGACACATACTCCACTATCTTCATGGTAGATATATTTATAGTAGTCAGAAGCTGGAAAAAATCCAGATGTCCCTCAACGGAGGAATGGAGACAGAAAATGTAGTATATTTACACAATGGAATACTACTCAGCTATTAAGAACAGTGAATTCATGAAATTCTTAGGCAAATGGGTGGAACTGGAAAATATCATCCTATGTGAGGTAACCGAATCACAAAAGAACACACATGGTATGCACTTACTTATAAATGGATATTACCTCCACTTTTTTGTCTATGAGTTTTCATTTGGAAAGCAAAAGAAACTACACAAAAGCCCTACAACCCATTGAAAGGCCCATACCTAAACATAGTAAAAGCAATCTACAGCAAACCAGTAGCCAACATCAAGCTAAATGGAGAGAAATTTGAAGCAATCCCACTAAAATCAGGGACTAGTCAAGGCTGCCCACTCTGTCCCTATCTATTCAATATAGTACTTGAAGTTCTAGCTAGAGCACTTAGACAGCAAAAGAAGGTCAAAGTGATACTAATTTGAAAGGAAGAAGTCAAATATTACTATTCCCAGATGATATGATAGTATACTTAAGTGACCACAAAAATGCCACCAGAGAACTCTTACAGCTGATAAACTTCAACAAAGTGGCTGAATACAAAATTATTTCAAACAAATCAGTCACCTTCCTCTACCCAAAGGATAAAAGGTATAAGAAAGAAATTAGGGAAACAACACCTTTCACAATAGTCACAAACAATGTTAAAATAGCTTGGTGTGTCTCTAAGCAAACAAGTGAATGATTTGTATGACAAGAAATTCAAGTCCTTGAAGAAAGAAACTGAAGAAGACCTCAGAAGATGGAAAGATCTCCCATGCTCATGGATTGGCAGGATTAATATAAAAATGAAAATGGTCATCTTACCAAAAGCAATCTACAGATTTAATGCAATCCCCATCAAAATTCCAAATCAATTCTTCATAGAGTTTGCTAGATCAATTTGCAAATTCATTTGGAAATGAATTTCCAACAAAAAGAAAATACAAAAAAAAACTAGGATAGCAATAACTATTCTCAACAATAAAAAAAATCTTCGACAAAGGAGCTGAAAACATCCAGTGGAAAAAAGACAGCTTTTTCAACAAATGGTGCTGGCTCAACTGGAGGTCAACATGCAGAAGAATGAGAATCGATCCATTCTTATCTCCTTGTACTAAGCTCAACTCCAAGTGGATCAAGGACCTCCACATAAAACCAGACACACTAAAAATAATAGAAAAGAAACTGGGGAAGACCGTTGAGGACATTGGCTGGAGAGCATCATACTGAGTGAAGTAACCCAGTCTCAAAAGAATACCCAAGGCATGCACTCACTGATAAGTGGATATTAACCTAGAATCTTGGAACACCAAAGACACAATCCACCTACCAAATGCTGTCCGACAGGAGGGAAAACAAAATGAAGATTGAGTAGCTTAATGGTGAAAGGGTAAGATGTGGCCACCCAGTGCTAACCTCAAACTAGAATTAACCTGTTTTTAGCATCCACTCCATGTAAGGCATTGCTCAAAGTCTTGGCAGAAGAACAGGGCTGAGCTGGAGGGAGAATCTTGGCAAGGGCAGGAGGGTACAATGCAGGGCCTTGGTCAGCTGGTGGATGCAAAGGCAAAGAATGCACACACACACATACACACACACACACACACAAACACACACATACACACACACAGGAAGAACTTCAGAGAACTGGTTCAGTTTAATAGGAAGGAGATATTTATGCCCCTGGGGAGGTGGGCAGGGTCTCTGGGGCAAGGTTAATGTGGCTGTATACCATTGGCCAGGATAGGGATGATAGAAGATATTGGAAGGTGGGGGACCTTATAAGGACAAACAAGGAGTGAAGTCTGATAAGTGTCAGGGCAATAAATTCTTACTAGGGTAGATAATAGGACAATTGACTTTCTGGCACCAAGTTGGGAGAGGGGAGGGAGCCAATGCCTACTGTCCTCTTCTGAAGTATCCAAGGTTAAAGTTCTCCTGCACCCTTCCTCCATTGATTCAGAGACATTACCGTCCCACGCTTAACTTCATCAGTCTTAGAGGAAGTAGAACAGCATACTATTTGCTTTAGGGAAAAAATATCTATAGCCCAAGATCTGTCTGAGTTGCTTTCATATGCTATCTATTCAGGTTTTTCTTTACCTGGGACTTATTTCAGCATAAAAGAGACCTTTACTTTTATACAGTAAACCAATAGCCAATTATCAAAAAAATGGAGAGAAACTTGAAGCAATCCCACYAAAATCAGGGACAAGACAAGACAAGAAAATGCATGGTACTGGTACAGAGACTGACAGTTTGATCAATGTAAGAGAATTGAAGACCCAGAAATAAGCCCACACATCTTTGGACTTTCTATTTTTGGCAATGCACTGTATGGTTTTGTGTGTCAACTTGACACAGGCTGGAGTATCACAGAGAAAAGAGCTTCAGTTGAGAAAATGCCTCCATGAGATCCAGCTGTAAGGCACGTTCTCAATAAGTGATCAATAGGGGAGGGACCATTGTGGGTGGTGCCATCCCTAGGTTGGTAGTCTTGGATTCTATAAGAAAGTAAGCAGAGCAAGCCAGGAGAAGCAGGCTGGTAAGAAACATCCCTCCATCTGCATCAGCTCCTGCTTCCTGACCTGCTTAAGTTCCAGTCCTGACTTCTTTTAGTGATGAACAGCAATGTAGAAATGTAAGCTAAATAAACCCTTTCTACCCTAACTTGCTTCTTCGTGATGATGTTTATGCAGGAATAGAAGCCCTGACTAAGACAGGCAAAGAAGCCAAAAAATACAGTGGGGAAAAAGAAAGCATCTTAAACAAATGGTGCTGGTCTAACTGGGAGTCTGCATGTATGAATCCAAATTGATCCGTATTTATCATCCTGTACAAAGCTTAAGTCCATGTAAATCAAGAACCTTAACAAAAACCAAATACACTGAATTTAATAGAAGAGCAAGTGATAAATAGGCTTGAATGCACTGGCATGCCAGACAATTTCCTGAACAGAATAACAATGGCTCAGGCTCTATGACCAAAAATTGATAAATGGGACCTTGTAAAACTGAAAATCTTCTGTAGGGCTATGGACACTGTCAATGAGACAAAACAATAGCCTACAGATTGGGAAAAGATCTTCACTAACCCTATATCCCATAGAGGTCTAATACTTAAAACATATAAAGAACTCAAAACATTAGACGCCAAAAACCAAATGACCCAATTAAAAATGGGGTTCATTGCTAAACATAGAATTCTCAACTGAAAAAGATCAACTGGCTGAGAAGCATTTAAAGAAATGTTCAACATCCTTAGTCATCAGAAAAATGTAAATCAAAACCACTCTGAAATTTTACCTTACACCAATAAGAATGGTAAGATGAAAACTCCAGCAACTGCACATGCTGGCAAGGATGTAGAGAAAGAGGAACACTCCTCCATTGCTAGTGGGATTCCAAACTTATACAACCACTCTGGCAGTTCCTCAGAAAACTGGAAATAGTTCTACCTGAAGACCCAGTTTTATTGCTTCTGGCCATATACTCAAAAATCTTCCACCATATCACAGGGACAAATGCTCTACTATGTTCATAGCAGTCTTATTCATAATAGACAGAAACCGGAGGCTACCCAGATGACTCTCAGTCGAAGAATGGATACAGAAAATATGGTTCAATCACACTATGGAATACTATTCAGTTATTAAAAATGAGAACATCATGAATTTTGCAGGCAAAAGGATTGAATTAAAAAAATATATCATTCTGAGGAAGGTAACTCCAGACCCTAAGGGACATGCATGGTATATACTCACTGATATGTAGATACTAGCTAAAAAGTAAAAAATACCCATGAATACTCAGACCTCAACACCCAAGTCTTTCCATTCTACTTTGCTGTTTCTATCTCCTGTCAAGAAAACTCAGAGCTTTCCAAGTCTATGAGTTTTGCCTTTAGGGATTGGAAAGAACCCACCCTGCTATTTGATGTTGGTTTTAAAATAACCCCACTTATCTGATGTCCACTGGGAATTTCTACAAATTTTTCATCTATGCCACTTCCTCCTTGTGTAATCTGCAAAGAGCACTGGTGAGTAGACCTGCCCTGCAAAGCTAAGGTTCTCCTAAGAGGCATTGAAGCCCTTCTTGGACTGATCAGAGTAGGCTGAAGGAGAAGGCAAACATGGTGTCAACACTTCCTTTCTTTCCCTCCCAACTTCCTTATTCTTATCTAAAAAGAACCCCAAGAGGCTCTTAGCTATTTCTGACAGGATCTAGCTTGAAATTTAGCACTGAAGCACTGGCACTAGATTGAGGAGAGTCCAAGCCTTGCTAGAGGTAATTACTGTGAAGAAATCCATGCCTTACCTTGGTAAATGTGACATTCACAGATCCACCCTGGAAATTCAAAAAGAAGTTGGATTTTTGGGAGCCACATTGCCCAGATGCATGGGTTTGTCTGGGGTCAATGTTGAAGCGCCTCTGGGTTGCAGAATCCTAAACCAGAATAGGTCCAGTCAGTAAGATACAGGAGAAAAAAATCAAGTCAGAAGTATAGGCTATTAAATTAGTAAGTAGATGCTCATTCTAAAAAGACCACAAACTCTCCAGTTGTGTGGCATCATCTTACTTCCAAGTGTATGCTTAAAGGCATTCTTAAAAGAAATCCCCCATAACAAGTAGTTTTAATGGGTAACTAATAGGAATCAAACTTGATGAAATTCAAATTTTGTACAATTCGATGTACTGAAAGGTGATGGAGAGAGGAGTTTGCACTCTAAGGTTCTTCTATATCAAATACAGATATGAGTTTTCTTTGGTTGAAAACTATGTAAAAAATAATAGTTTGTTATGACTCCTTTATAAATAAAATACTTTATATAACCCCTTTCTGTAACCTTGTTAATTTAGATTTTTGTAATAATATTACAATGGGCTATAACCATGGAGAATATCAGATTCCAATGTCTCATGTCAGAAAGGAACTGAGGCTAAGAAGTCATTATAGAGGAACAAGGACCTCTGCTTGCTAATATTTCCAATGCTGGCTCCAAGTGAGAAGTATACATGTTGAAGTTCTCCTTGCTTTCTCTACTTATTTTAAATTGACTTCTGGAATACATTCCTTATGATAGAGAACAATGGAAAGATGAACCCACAGATACCTGTCTCACCTAAAGACATATTGTAGAGAACTGCTCAACTAAGTTGTCTTAATAAGATAACTTCAGTCAGATTTCAAAAATATCATTATTGTCTTATGACCCCAACTTACCAAATCCTTTTCTTGAACAATCAGTGCTATTCCCATTTCTGCTTTTATGCAGAGCTTGCTTCCATTTAGGACTTCATAAGTTCCAGTCTTGGCTGGTGATGACCAAGTTACAAGAGTGGGCCTAGAAGCTAGGCGGACAGGTGAGGTTGTTGATCTGTCCCTTTGTGTTGGTGCTGATATTCCTGAGACATTAGTGGATAGGGTTGGCCTCTGATTGGTTGTGCTTTTGTGTGTTACTGTGAAAAATGTTTTGGGAAGCGTTGTTTGACCACCAAGTTGGGTAGTTCTCCCAGTTATATGGTTGACAGTGGCCAGACTAATTCTGGTTGCAGGAATTGGTAAATGTGCAGTTGAGCCAGGGTCATTGGTATCTTCAGTAGATGAAGCAGTCATGTGTGAGTTATTTGATCTGACAAAGGTGTGGCTAGCTGAGCTGATGGATAGAAGGCTCTTTGTAGTTACTGGGACTGCTATTTTCATTGTTATGTGGGCTGTGTTTTCAAAGGTGAAAGTTTCAGCAGCCATTTGACTGTAATCATCCTTAAATCTTGGTGCTAAAGTTACATGAGATCTTTGGTTAATCAGTTGAAGTGGAGGTTTTGTTGCTGTTGCAGTATATTGAAGATAGCCTCTGGCTTTTGGAAATTCTTTTTCTCTTATTTGATAGCCATGTAAAATTACTGCAAATTAAGAAAGCAGAAGTGTTACAAGCAGTGACCAAATGCTCAAAAGATCCTGCCTCCATCCCCATTTTAATGTGCTCATTAGTAAACTGACATATACAGCTTCATGTCTAGGGAAAACTTTCAAGAGTTTCAACAATAAAGTCAAGGTCACCAAAGACTCTAGGACCAGGCCACCACGGTAATGTTTTGGTTCATACCTGTGTTCTATATGTGTTTAGGATCACATGGCAAATATTTGCATATAAACCTTCATCTGCATAGGTATGATACCAATGCACACCAAAGCAATCATATTCGACTGTGAAACCAAAAAGAAGTCATAAAGTGCTCCAGAATGAAAAGCAGCTATGACAACTTCATAGACTGAGGCAGCATTAAGAGTTACAAAGTTTTGTATTTTTTATGGAATCATGTACTTCTAAATTTGGAATAAGTCTCACAAGCCATTTAGTTTAAGCCATAATATGAAGGATAAATTGTGGTTAATTGATATATATTCATGAAGTCTATACTTAACTACTCCCAATGATAAGACACTATTTTCTTGCAAGATATTCCCCTCCACATTCTTTTTTCTAAATATAAACCAACTTCTATTATTTTCTTAATCTTTTGAGCTATTGAGTCTTTATTAACTAAGAAAAATCAAGATATAATTGTTGTGGTCCTTCCTGATTTGGTTTAAATGCCATCTCTTCAGAGTGCTTTCCCCTGTCCTCCTTATAGTCAATAGCCTCTATCTCCATGGTTATTCATATCAGTGATAAATGCATTGTTTGACTTTACCTATCACATTTTGTACTCACATATGGGGATTGTATTAAAAAAATTTTGATCACATTGCCAGTAGGAATGGGTGGAATTTCATTCTTAAAAAAAAAAAGTCTTTACTTGCTGGGGTTTTTTCTTGGTTATACAACTCGTACACTAGATTAAAAGCCTAAAATTAAAAATTGTGTGGATAGTTTTCACCACAAGTGCCTGTCCATAGAAAGTGTTCAGCAAATATGAGTTGGGTGTGTGAATAAAAGAGGACAACTCCCTTGAAGACGTTTTAGAATTATTATAAAGCTTTAGCAAGTTGGTTTCAGTGAAAACCTTTAGGACCATTGAATATATACTGTCTGTTGTTGTCACAAATTGTCTCCAGGGATATCCTTTAAAGAGTTAAAGACCTCTGTCTCTATTTCATCCAGATTCTATCCTTGCCTCTTTTCAGGCACATATAAATCCAGAAAAGTAGACGAAATTCTTAAACTGGTTCTTGGAATGAGGTATGCTGGCAACCCGCTCTGTCAATTCAAATTTCATTGTTTACATTGTATTTGCTCAGACATTTCTAGAAACTGTAGTTGCTAGGTACTGGGATAAAGCTTGAGAACAGAGGACATTGTTCTACTGGTATTTATGAAATCCTCTGGTTCATAACTATCAATATAGTCTATAAGTATCTTTAGGTCTCCTTTCATTCAATAAATTTTAAGTGGTTAATTATTCTGTATTAATAGATAACAGCAAGGCTTTTGGAACTTTGGCAACTGAGTATCAAACTCAAGACTTTGCATATGGTAGCCAGGAAGTGTACTGCTGAGTTACATTTCTTACCCTTAAAACTTCGCAATTACTGGAAATGTATTACATGGAGGTTTTAAGCCAAAGGTACTTTTTCTTCATCCTACCACAGAGACACTTGCTCAACAATGTCCATTGATGCTCTATTCATAATAGCTAGAAATTGGAAACAACCTAGATGTTCCTCAACAAAAGAATGGATAAAGCGCTGGGCAGTGGTGGTGCACGCCTGTAATCCCAGCACTCTGAGAGGCAGAGACAGGCAGATTTCTGAGGTCAAGGCCAGCCTGGTCTACAGAGTGAGTTCCAGGACAGCCAGGGCTATACAGAGAAACCCTATCTTGAAAAAAACAAATCAAAAACAAAACAAAAAGAATGGATAAAGAAAATGTGGTACATTTACCAAAAAAAAAGTATTTTTCAACCATTTTTAAAACATGAAGTCATGACATTCACAAGTAAATGGGTAGAACTAAAAAAAATATCCTGAGTGAGGTATCCTATACCCAGAAAGACAAATATGGTATTATTTGCTTATATGTAGGTATTAGTTGTTAAGTCAGGGATAACCAACCTACAATCCACAGAACTACAGAGAATAGGTACAGTGCAAGAACCAAGGAACTAGGTGGAACAGACAAATCTTATTTGGGAAGGAAAATAGAATAGATTGTTATAGATGGGTGAGATAGAGCTGGAACTGGAGGATCAAGTGAGGAGAGGGAGAGAAGAGAGAGAAAACAGAGGGATTTGGGGGCAGACAGTTGAAATTAAGGATAATTTGAGGGGTAGGATGAAAATCTAACACAATAAAAACTTCCTAAATCAAACACATATAAGAAGGCAAGTGGGAAATTGCAAACAATCCCCATTACTGAWGATAAAATCTACACAACACAATAGACATGGAGAAGTCCAACAGTGCATACATAGATCTTTCATTCCTGTGGACTAGCACTATTAGTACATCACACTACTCTGCACAGTAAACTAAAATAAAAACATAAACACCAACCCAGTCACGATCTTCAGATCAACAATGTTATCCTCTCTGTAATATGTGCTATGGAAATGGTGGCCCAAAACTTGTGTGTGGAATTAGTAAACCAACATCTTACTTGACTTAATGCCACTCCATGAGATGGAACACTGCTTGAGTGACCAGAACAAGGCATTATTAGACAGCACAAGAACCTAGGGTAAAATCAACTACTATTGTTCTAAAAAAAGAAAATGTAGCAGTAAAATGACTCCAATGACCTTGTGATACGCTCATAGATCATTGCCTTGCTCAGCCATCATCAGAGAAACTTCTTCCAGCAGCAGATGAAAGCAAATATAGAAGCCCACATCCAGATGATATGCAAGGGATGAGAGATCTTGGAAGACTCAGTCCTAAAGGAGATGTTTCCATTAAATCCCTCCCCTCAGGTTTCAGGGAACCCTGTACAAGAGGAGGTAAAGAGTGTAAGCCAGAGAGAATAGAGCACACCCAGCAAACAAGTCTCTCTAAATAAAGCTGGGCAAAGCTCATATGAACTCACAGACTGAAGCAGGATACACAGGACCTGCATGAGTCTGGACCAGGTCATTTGCATGTACATTATGGATCCAGTTTAGTGATCATATTGGATTCCTCAGTATGAGGACAAGTGGGTCTCTAATTCTTGTGCCTTCTCTTAGGCTCTTTTCCTTCATTGATTAGTCTTGTCCAACTCCACTGTGATAGTTTTTGCTTTAATTATATTTTCTTATATTTTTATTAATGAATGAATGAATGAAAACCTAGCCACTACAGTAAAGATTAACAACTGTACTGTTATACTTTCTGGAAAAGAGAAAGTCAGTTTTCTCCAATAGAGTGACACTGAATATTTAGGATAGGCCTTATGTTCAGGAGTAGTTGACCAATGTATGGATTCCACAGTTTTTTAGTGTATTTATATTTGGTTACAGTTTGATGGGGGTTGTTGTTGGCTTTTTATTGTTCTGGGATTTTAGGGGTGAGGTTTTACTTTGTTTACTTGATTGGAGATTGTTGTATTGGGTTTTGTTGAATTTTTTTAAAGACAAAATTGTTTGGATAGGGAGGTGGAAAGGATCTGGAATGTCTTGAGAGATGAAAGGAATATAATCAAAATATGTTTATGTTTAAAAATGTTTTAAATAATGAGAATATAATAAGAAGAAAAAAGTGATGTCACCTAATCTTACAAGAAAATTTTCATTCCTCATATGTAAGTACTAGCCAATAAAATATACACATAAATAAACAAATGTGTGTGTTTAGTGTAACACTTAGAAAAGAACATGAAATTGTAATAACAAAGACAAAATGCTTACTAATGTATTAAGCACAAGCATAAACATTAAAAGTGATGCCTCTTCTTCCTTAGCAATGAAAGTTTAATTATAAGATGAACCTGTGTTTATTGTAGTAAAGAACCTTTAATCTTTTGCTTCTAGAGGGATGAGTATGTGCATAGACAGCAATTTTGACTTTTATCTTCTAGCTTAAAACTGTGGGAAGTTATTCCCACAGTGCTAGTGAGTGGATGAATGCTAAGCTAACACTACCATTGTACTATACTCCCAAATTAAGTCATTTCTTTTCTTTATTTCTGAGTACATGAAATTATAACTCTGAAAGCATGGCACAAACAAAAACTACTTGGATTAAGGCAGCTGTCATGACCACAGAGCTTCCATGAGATTCATGTAACAACTGAGGCCACAGTGTCCTCCACTCCATGTAAGCAGTGCAGTGTAGACTAAGTCAGTGATCTCACAAGCTAAATTCAGTAGTTCTGAACTTTCAGAAACTGGAAATTTGCTCATATACTTGCTAGCAGAACAGAACAAGAACCCTATAAAACTCATTATCTTATGTATAACACACTCAAGTGAGAGTAGGTATTTAAACAGCCATTTTAAGCTTGGCTTCCCAGGCTACCTCTCTTACTTGTTGTACAACAGCACTATCTTAATAACATTTTTGATGCCTCAGTTTACACCTTTGTGAAGTGGTGTAACTGGTCAGATGACTTTTGATCTATCTTCACATGTCACTATTTATATAAAATAAACAACATGTTTAAGATAAACACAGAATGGAGTATGTAACCAGCTACAGCCCCAATTCCTAAGCTCTTGCCTAGTTCTATTAAATCAAAGTGATTTTTAAAAACTCACATTGATATGGTATCTGTACTAATGTAGGTGCCATAGGCAATGTCTTCTGATATTGATATTTATTCTAACTTACAGAAGTTCCACTCAAAGCATAAAGGCCCTTGGAAAAAATAGATGTGTCCCACCTACGTAAGATAACAGGTTTTTACTGTTGTCACACTAAATACCTGTAGAAGCACAAACCACATCTACAGCACTATAGCCATCCCTGCCTCACCTTTGGTCCAGGACACACACATGCTTTTAAATTTAAGAGAAATAAATAAAGAATGGCCACCACAAAAATGGGGTGTGTTACTTACCAGTCAGAGACAGGGAGAGTACAGCTACTGCAGAGATCTGCCCAGGCATGACAGGTGAGATTACTCTACTGCTGTTGTGTGCTTAGGTCTTCTGAACTGTAGGAATGGAGTCAATTTCAGAGCAGATCCACAGAACACCAAGGAACATCAAGCTCAACCACTGATGGCAGGGAAAATGATTTCACATCATGAGAGGTAGCTAATAGAGCTAAGCCTTGTTCTGTACCATGAGGGAAACCACAGGCACCTCATAATGGGAAAGTAAACACTTACCTCTTCCTGGAGTGTATGAAAGAGGTGAAGGCAGAATTGGGGGCTGGTTAAGGTGAAGGGCAACGGAAATTATTTCTCCAGGAAAGGTGGCAGATCTGGGGACGTTCCTTCCCTTATGAGAAGGGTCTCTTCTTTATGTAATAGCTTGAGGCCATTTCTGTAAACTCTTGTCAGCCAGTTTCTCAAGCACAAAGTTGTGGAATAGTTCTAGAGCACTTTCTCTGTGTAAGGCATGCCAGTGTGACGTTCACAGTTTCCTCACTTTGTAGTGTGTGTGTGTGTGTGTGTGTGTGTGTGTGTGTGTGTGTGTGTACTACAGAATAATTATGAAAAGCTGAGAGGCAAAAGCAAAGTTAAAGAAGCTTTGGGAGTAAATGTATTTTTCCATTTTAATCAGTTCTATATATGTGTTATTTAATTTATAAATATGTAGATATTTTGCTAAAATATTGATTTCTAATTTTACTTTATGGTTAAAAACAATTCTAGAACTTAAATCTTACAAATTTTTGAGACTTCTTTTCTGACCAAGACTGTAACTGTATTACTTTTCTAGATTTGTCACAATGAAGTACCATGAATATGCCAGAAATTTACTTTGCTAAAATTCAGATAGTCTGAAGTCTGAGATCAGTCCATTACTGTGCTTATTTCTTATAATTCAGGTAGACTGGAGTCTATGGTCATACACTGTACATGCCTCTGTCCTGCTCTCTACTTCTTATGTCTATGCTTACAGACTCATTTTACTTTTCAAAGACTCCATCGCCAAATACAGTCACATTTCAAGGTAAAGGAGTCTTCTACCTGTCAATCTGTTGGTGAAAAGGAATGACATATTTCCCATAACACAATGGGTCAACTTACTAAACTTTAGCTAAGCATTTGAAAAGAATATGTTGTCATAGTTTGGTTCAATTCCTGTAATAAACATATCATGGCAAAAGCAACTAGAAGAGGAAAGGATTAATTTCAGCTTGTAACTCCCAGGTCACAATTTACCCCTGATGGAAATTGGCACAAATTCAAGGCAGGAACACAAAAGCAGAAACATGAAAGAATGCTACTTGCTGGCTTGCTCCCATTGCTTTCTCAGCCTGCTCTTTCATAAGCCCTCCCACATTAATGGAGAAAAGGGCCTACAAATCTGTTCACAGACTAATTCTATGGAAGCTGAAGACAGGTAGTTCTCTAGGAGTTCTCCAGGACTCTAGTACCAGATTAGAACTGTTAAGTCCTCCAGTATCATAAACTGAACAACTACTGGATTCTTGGCCTTTCTATCTATAGACAGCCATTGTTGGGCTATAAATCCTGAAAGCTACTTTAAAATTCTATAGTTTTTCATTCTCTCAGTTCTGTTCCTTTAGTGAACCCTGACTAATATAGAACAGGAGTGATTCTGTAGAAAAAGAATTTTAAGGATGGAAGTTTTAAGTATCTAAAACCCAGTCTGCAATTTGGCAATGCCTACAGATTGAAAAATACCATGGTGGCATGGACAACATTGGAAGTCCATGGTTAAAAATATTTAAAGGGACAACTGTTAGGGACAAGAAATTCAGTGACTTTAGACAATGTGTTGTAAAATAAGGAAAAGGGTGATGGTGCTGGTTGCTTCTATACGCGCTGGATAAACTACACAACAAAAAACATAAGCTCACAGAAAAGTCTGGATTAGCATAAGAGTATAAAAGTTTCTAAGAATGCCATAAAAGAACATCATCTCTCCAGTGGCCATAGAATTCAAGTTGCAGAAAATGAAAACCAAGCTCTCATTATGAGGTTGGCTGTGAAAATTCAGTTCCCAACGTCAAAGAGTGTGCACCATTAGAGTAAGAACACTGATTGGTCCAAAGCTTCAATTAGTTTCACTGTGTCCCTGTTTAGTTTCTGTTTTCCTGATCCGTCCATTGAGGATAGTGGAGTAGTGGAGTCACCCACAATTATTGTGTTGTGTGCAGTGTGCGCTTTGAGCTTTAGTAAAGTTTCTTTTACAAATGAGGGTGCCCTTGCATTTGGAGCATAGATGTTCAGAATTGAGAGTTCTTGGTGGATTTTTCCTTTGACCAGCATTAAGTGTCCTTCCATGTCTCCTTTGATGACTTTAGGTTGAAAGTCAACTTTATCTCTTAGAATGGCTACTCCGGCTTGATTCCTGAGAGCATTTGCTTGTAAAATTGTCTTCCAGGTTTTACTCTAAGATAGTGTTTGTCTTTGACACAGAACATTTCATCCTAAAGCAAAAGAATATACCTTTTTCTGAGCACATCATGGTATCTTCTCCAAAATCAACCCTATAATTGGTCACAAGACAGACATAAACAAATATGAGAAGATCGAACTAATAGCATGCCTCCTATTGGATCACCATGGAGTAAGAGTTATCTTCAATAGCAATAAAAAAAAACAACAGAAAGCCCACATACACATGGAGGCTGAACAATACTCTACTCAATGATACCTTGTCCAAAGAAAAAAATAAAGAAAGAAATCAAGGACTTTTTAGAATTTAATGAAAATGAAGGCACAACATACCCAAATCTATGGGACACAATGAAAGCAGTGCTAAGAGGAAAACTCATAGCCCTGAGTGCCTCCAAAAGG
>BDUI01020416.1:24606-34909 GCA_002335545.1 Apodemus speciosus
AAAAAAAAAAAAAAAAAGGACAGCCTGGGCAGCAGAGTAAGACTCTGTCCAAATAAATAAATAAACCAAAACCCCCCAAAGTCAAAGGCACTCTAAGCCTATTGTTAGAGACTCCAGAGTACAGGGGAAAATGTCAGGCCACACCAACACTTGTCTGGCTTGAGTCCCTGAGACACATTCCCAAAGTCATACGGCATGAATAAAATAGTTCCCCCCAAGGAATGCCTCTTGTACCTCTTGCTTCTTGTCCCTTTTGATAAGCCTCTGAAAGCGCAGAGCTTTCTCAGATGGCCTCCACGGGGGACCAGAGCCGGACGGGAAACACAATTATTCAGATTCAAGTGCTTCCTTGAAGAGCTGAGCATTAAAGCAAATGGAACACCATTAACAGTTTCCCACACTTGCCACTCAGTAAACTTAAAAGCGCCTTTGCTGACGACTCTCTTCAGTAAACTACTTCTAAGTGAAAAAGCATTCTGGTTTACTACTTTTTTTTTTTTTCCTATTATGAGGAACTGCACCCACTTGCTTGCTACACAAGTGCTCTGTCTCTGAGCTTCTTGCCCAGCTCCTCAAGTCTATTTTCTGTAGAGAAACATGCACAGGCTTTAAGTGTACAGGACGCTGTGTTCTGTTCGGGCAAATGTCTATACTCAGGACTCTGTTACCGGTGGAGCCAGGGCTTCCGTTACGTGACAGGTGCATCCCAGTCTGTCGTCTCTCCTGTTAGCTGTTCATGGCTCACCCGTGCCCGGATTCACCGGTATTTTGTACCATTCTTTGTCATCTGTGCTGTTTCTAGTTTGGGGCTTATTCTAGTTGACAGTTGAAACTAACTAGGGTGGGGCTATCATTACTAATATAAACAYGAAGCGACAGTTTTGAGTGTCCCCTTGAGAGCCTTTTTTGTGGTTACATGGTTTCACTGCTTTTTGGCAAAGGCCTGTGGATAGAATCGCTGGGTCACAGAGTACACGTGCACTGARCTCCTTTTTCCTTGCATTATCACATATGTGTAGACTCCTGGCACGGCACACATGTGGGAGTTAGAGGACAGGTAATGGGAGTTGCCTCTCTGCTCATTATGTGGGTCCTGGGGATCGAACTCAGGATGTCAGGTCTGGCAGCAAATGCCCTTTCCTGCTAGCCACGCTATCTCACCAATCCCCATGTCAACCTTTTCAAAAATACTGCTCCTCGGTTTTCAAAGTGACGATTATACATTCCTTGTATGTTATCCAATGCTATCACCAGTCTTTATACTAGAGCCTGTGTGTTTGGATAGGTGGGGGTATGCTGGCATTCAYTGTGATTTTAAAGTTTTATTTTTTGGTTTTTTATAACTTATTTTTAAGTGTTTGCCTGCACATATGTGTGTGCACCAACCACATGCACACACACAGCCTTGGTGGCCAGAAGAGGGCATCAGATTCCCTCAGAACTGGAGTTACACATGGCTATTTTACACCACGCTGCTTCAAGGAACTAAACAGACTCCTCTGTAAGTAGTAGGTGCCTCAGCCATTAAGCCCTAACTTTATAGTTTATAATAACTATAACTTTATAATAACTTTATAATTTGATCCTCTTATAAGAAAATTTTGCACCTTTCCATGTCTCCTGTCCCTTTTTGGCGGGGAGAGTTKGGGGGAGTAGGTTTCACTGTATATCCCTGAAGAACTCACTACATAAACCAGGCTGGTCCTGGACACTTAGATCCACCTGCMTCTGCTGGGATTAAAGGCCTGCGCCCCCAGGCCCAGTTACACATTCCTTTACTGTGGAGTTGTCTCTAGGCACGGTATTTTATTCAAGGGTTATGTAAGTTCCTATTGTAAGACACATTATAAAGGTCTACTAAATTTTTTTTTCTTTTACAAACCAGTATATCCAGAGTATAAAGATGCTGTTTCAGAGAAAAAGTGATCTTCCCAATTCTGAGTCAATGAAAACAGTTCATGAAGCAACGCCAGCGGAGCATTAGTGATTGTTAGCTGGTTTCGATGGTTGTCTGCGTATTGGGAAGCTGGCTCAGGGCTTCGGTGCCACATGTCCAGTCTGTACCCCACAACTTAACTGTCAGTGCTAATTGTGGCAGTCAGGCCAGTTGGCTGATCTAATCCACCCCAGTTTCTCTCCTCTTATCCCCACCCCCAATCCTCTGTAGTTTCCCCTATTGAGGAAACTGAAATAAAAACCAGAAACAAAACAAAACAAGTCATCTCTGGAGCCAGGTGTAGTTGTGTTTATCTAAAACCCCAACATTTGGGAAGGCAGGAAGATCAGGAGCTCAAGGTTATCTTTGAGGACATAGTGAGTTCCAGGCCATCCTGGGCCTCCAGAAACACAGTCTCAAACAAACAAAAGCCCACCAAACAATAAAAAACAAAACAGAAACCATGGGGGCTGGTGAGATGGCTCAGCGGTCAAGAGCACTGACTGCTCTTCCGAAGGTCCTGAGTTCAAATCCTAGCTACCACATGGTGGCTCACAACTATTCATAATGAGATCCAATGCCCTCTTCTGGTGTGTCTGAAGACAGCTACAATGTATTTACATATAATAATAAATAAATCTTTTAAAAATAAAAATTAAAAAAAAWWTTTAAAATTCCCAGAAACTCAAAAAGCACAGGACTAAGAGCTCAGCAGGTAAAAGCACCTGCCAAGGCCTGCTGCTGATCTGACCTACAACATCCTAGAACCTGGGTTGGGTGAGGCACCTAAAATCCTGGCCCTCCTGGGGCAAGAGGGCAGACCGGGGCAAGAAGCTAGCCTGGAGCTGTCAGTGCGGCAGAAGCAACAAACCCCTGCCGGGCAGTGGTGGTGCACACCTTTAATTCCAGCACTTGGGAGGCAGGAGGATTTCTGATTTCAAGGCCAGCCTGGTCTACAGAGTGAGTTCCAGGACAGCCAGGGCTACACAGAGAAACCCTGTCTCAAAAAACCAAACCAAACCAATCCAAAAAACAAAAACAAACCAACAACAAAAAGAAGCAAGAAGCCCTGCCTTAACACTAAAGTGGAAGGTGAGAACCAGCTCCAGAAAGATGTCCTTGGGCCTGTGCTCGCATTGTGGTATAATCATGCCCAATCTCACTCACATCAGAACAATAATTAAAAGATGTGTATATGCATATATTTATATATTGTGTTGTGTGTGTGCACACACAGAGGTATGTGTATATGAGTAATGCACCTGTAGAGGCTGGAAGAGTCAGGTTCCCCCTGGAGCTGGTGCTATGGGCGGTTGTCAACCTCTTGAGTGGGTGCTGGGAATTGAACTCAGGTCCTCTAGAAGAGCAATGCATGATCTTAACCAGTGAGATATGTCTCCAGCAATCCTACATTAATACACTTTTAACATGGGAGGAAGCCCTACATTATTATTCTTACTATTATTCTTACTATTATTTTGAGACAAGGTCTCTCTTTGTAGTCCTGGCTGTCATGGAATTTGCTATATAGACCAGGCTGGCCTGGAACCCACAGATATCCTTYTGCTTCTGCCTCCCAAGTGCTAGAATTTAAGGTGTGCACTATCATACCTGGCTAAACACTGATCTTATCAAAACAAAACCTTCATTTCTGGGATCCTTTGCATCCCAAAGCAGCAGTGTGACATTTTCTGGCCAATCAGATAGACCCACCCAAGTCAACGTCAAAGAGAAACAGTCCTCATGCCCCCACCCCCACCCCACCCCACCCCTATTTTACCCCAAGACAGAGAACAATGGTCTGTTCAGGAATGGTATCCCCTCAGGGCCAGGAAAGAGGACCTGGAGAACAAGGCCTCATGCTGCCCATGCCCAGCCAGGAAACCGGTAGCCTGGTTCAGGATGGCACTGCTGACCTGCTGGAGCGACCCTGACTTCCCAGGCCAGGCTCCTCATTGTGTGGGACAATAAAGCCACCTCTGTGGCGATGGAGTTGGTTTTCGGAGATGGGCTGCCAAGTGCGTGTCAGCTGATGAACTCGTGTCTCAATGATGCCGTGAAGGCAGCCGCTTCCATCGCATGGGGCCGTSTCCTTGTTCTGCCTGTTTTATCAAGGACATGCTGACTTTAAAGCAACTCTTGGGAGGACCACACTCTAACCCGGGCAGAAAACCTTTCAGTGAGTTTGCTTAGGAACCAAATTAAAAATAGTGGTGTTAGGATAACCTGCTTTATTAGTATTTTGGCATTTATAAAAGAATGTAGCAGATATTTTACTGTAACTGATTAGCTGTGAGACAGGGCCTTGTCATGGATCCTGGCTGGCCTGGAACGTGGTATGCAGACCGAGCTGGCTTTGACTTTCTGACGATCCTCTCTTGGTCCTGGCCCTTAGTTCCCAGGGTCATGTTCCTAGGAGGGGCCATAAACCTTCAGAGGTAGGGCCTTCTGGAAGTTTCTTAGGGTACTAGGGACCTGGTCTTTTTTTTTTTTTTTTAATCTCCTTTTGATTATTGCCTTTGTGCCACTGCCCATCTGGTGCCCTGACCGGAAATCCAAAGCTAAGTGAGGGTCCACTCTTAGAACTGTGAGCTGAGCTAAGTAACTTTTTCTTTCCCCTTAAATTTTTTATTGGGGGCGAAGAGATGGCTCAGCGGTTAAGAGCACCGACTGCTCTTCCAAAGGTCCTGAGTTCAAATCCCAGCAACCACATGGTGGCTCACAACCATCCTTAATGAGATCTGACGCCCTCTTCTAGAGTGTCTGAAGACAGCTACAGTGTACTTACATATAATAATAAATAAATCTTTAAAAAAAAAACCTTTTTATTAGTGTGTGTGAACGTCCCGCAGTGTGTTTGGAGATCAGAGGACATCCTGCCGGAGTCTGCTCTCCTGGGAGGTGGGCAGAGGAAGGCAGATGCACTCAGGTCATCAGGCCTGCCAGCACGTGCCCTCACCAACCGAGCCATCCTGCTGGCCTGCCTTTCATGTTAACTCTTTCCTATACTCTATCATAACACAAAGCCGATCAGTACATCTGGCATAGAACACATGGAAGCTATGGATAATGGCTGCTGAAAAACAGGACATATAGCTCTAAAAATACACCCATGAATGAAATCTGCGGGGCTGCCCCCCCCCCCCGTGGGCTGCTATGGCTGGCCACAGGCTGGGCGCTCCAGCACCATGTCTACCTTCCCACCATTCTGGAGACTGGCAAGTCCGAAGTCAGTGCAGGGCAGGCAGGTGGGTCCTGGCAAGCTACTTCCCAGGGACCTCATGTGGCTGTCTGGCATGAGCACACAGGCAAGAATTTTCCTCTTCCTAAGACCCTGAACTATCCCAGGCCTTACCACCMCGGGTTAGAGCTCAGTGTGTGAATCCATCCATATCACAACTGTCTGGCTTTCCATTTTCATCGGTTTTTACTTAATTCTGTTTGTTGAGTGAGGCTGGCACGTATGTGGGGGTCATCTCTTTCCTGTGTGTGGGTCTCAGGAATGAACCCAGATTGCCACCGGAGACTTGGTAAGAGGAGCCTTTACCTGCGGAGCCAGTAATGAGATCTGATGCCCTCTTCTGCTGTGTCCAAAGATTGCTAGTATACTCACGTGCATAAATAAAATCTTTAAAAACAAAACCTTAGCCGGGCGGTGGTGGCACACGCCTTTAATCCCAGCTGGGAGGCAGAGGCAGGCGGATTTCTGAGTTCGAGGCCAGCCTGGTCTACAAAGTGAGTTCCAGGACAGCCAGGGATACACAGAGAAACCCTGTCTCGAAAAAGCAAAAAAAAAAAAAAAAAAAAAAAAAAAAAAAAAAAAAAAMAAAAAACAAAAACAAAAAMAAAAAACAAAAAMAAAAAMAAAMAAAMAAAAAAACCCTTAAAMAAAAAAATAAAAGGCTCTCACTTTTGCCTACTTCTGTAGTATGGGCCAAGCGGGTGACAGAAAGCAGCATCAGAAGGCACTAGTGACAGCAATAGCCAGAGACAGAACCACATCCCAGGCTGAAGGACAGACAGCCATTAGGAGCCACTGAAGGAAAACTGCAGGTTCCGATTGCTGGAAGAGCTCCAGAGAGCTCCAGGCCTTCAGGGCAYGGGGACAGTGACACCTAGTTGCTGCAATGCTGGCTGCTGTCAGTCTTTAGAGGCCGGGCAATCTTGGTACCTAGACCTACCTGGAAGCGGCCATGCCAGCTACTGCCAAGGGCTAAGGAATCCCAACTTGCCTGGCACACACACGAGCCGAGGACTCTTGGACCACCAAGGGTTCTAAGGGGCCCGCTCGCGTTGTAACAGAGGGCACCGCCTGCTGTGGCTGTCAAACGCCAGCACTGGGGGCTGCGTGCCTGCCGTGCTTGCTGTCCAGCAGGAGCCCCTCAGCAGGGCAATATGCATGCCAGGATAAACCAGGTAACAGCCTGGCACTTGGAAAGTGGAGACAGGAGGATGGAAAGTTCAAGGCCAGCTTGGGGTACACAGGACCCCGTCTCAAACAAGTAAGGCTAAGGTTCTACAGAGATGGAGAGACTAAAAGTAAACTTTGCTTTCTTCCGAGCGAGGGCTTCTCTGTGTAGCCCTGTCTGTCCTGGAACTCCCTCTATTGACCAGGCTGACCTCGAACTCACAGATCCTCCCGCCTCTGCCTTGTGTGTCACCACACCTGGCCGCTAAACCTTCAACATTTATAAACCTGTTCTGAATATAAATCTGAAACTCATGTTACCCATTTGGGAAGTAGTTAAGGCCTAGCTGCATGTTACACCCATAGTTTACTTGTTCTTCTGCCTTTTTAAAAACAAAACAAAACAAAACAAAAGCCTGGAAACAGCTGGGGGTAGGGGTGGGGGTTTTATCCCAACAGAACACACTTGTACTAAAGCTTTCACCGATGCCAAAGCTCAGCAGCCCTTGCCAGCACCAGACCCCTTAGTTATTATTACCCATTACCCTGATGTTTATGCTGTCAACCGGCCAGCTTCTAGCATCACCTAGGAGCCACGCTTTGGGACTCACCTGAGTGGGAAGTTTCTAGACAGGGCTAAGGTAGGAGCACCTGCCCCAGCTGCAGCTGTAGCCCCCATGTGCTGGGGCTCTGCACTGGACACAGAGCAGAGGCTTGAGTAACAGCACTCCTCTGCCGCCTCCTCTGCCTGCCATGACAAACCGTCTCCTCAGATTGTGAGCCAAGATAAACCCTTCCTCACCGTGCTTTAAGTATGTAATTATACCGAGGAGAAAAAGTGATGTTGGAACACCACACACGGAAACCGAGGCATAGAGAGGGGACAAACCTAAGTTAGTCCCCGTCAAGTCCCAGCTATTATTAAAAATATCAAACTATAGAAATATCTTCTTCCTGGGGGACATACTTTACTGTACAAAACCTAGCCATGAGAGAAAGGATGATCTAAAGGTGGAACAGTGGGTGTGGGATACAGGCTTCGAGAGAAGGATCAAGAGTCTGAGGCCAGGGTGATTTACAGACCATGTCAAAGTGCTGGCGTCACTTCACACAAACATMCAACATTTTCAGGGTTTTGGCACACCATTAAAGTGTTTAATACAGAGGAGTTTAGAATACAAACATTTCGACTTTAAATGATATATATGTACGTTCTTTATATCCAAATCTGTAACCTTTTCCCATGGTTTATAACTGGGTCTCTCATAAGCATATGGCTGTGATCCTCCTGTCTCAGCCTCCCAAGTGCTATTTTTCACAGAGCAACACTTAGCTCTCCGGAGCCTTCTTTAGAGGAGAGCAGTCACATGGGCAGTAAGTGCCAGGCGCTGTGTTCAGTCCCCAGCACACAGAGAACCTTACCTTTTAAGGACATCCTTTCATTCCTTTGCCATTCTGGTGTCTAAGAGGCTGTGGCAGTAACGTATGAACAACCCTGTCAGAGGCTCTCACTCAAATCTGCTGTTCCAAGGAGACCAAGTTTTAGAAGTGTGAGCATTTCTGGACTGGACGGTGGGGAGAGCTGGGAGTTGGGCAGCTTATGAGATGATGGGGGCCAGGTGACACACAGCTCACTTCACACACTACTGTACGGCAGAAAATTGCTTATGACGAATAAAGAACCTATCTGCTGTTTATATATAGGTTTTTTGTTTGTTTGTTTTTTGTTTTTGTTTTTTGTTTTTCGAGACAGGGTTTTTCTGTATAGCCCTGGCTGTCCTGGAACTCACTCTGTAGACCAGGCTGGCTTCGAACTAGAAATCCACCTGCCTCTGCCTCCTAAGTGCTGGGATTAAAGGTATGTATCACCACTGCCTGGCCTATTTTACAGTTTTAAGATAATATTTACTAAGATGTGATTAAAGACATTATATATCACTTAATTACTTGGAGGGAAACCCAGCTTAGTGGTTCTGGAGCCCACACTAAAGCGCGGCCTCTGCATGTGTTTCCCGATGAGACAGTGTGCACGGAACTCCGGGGTGGCTGTGCAGATGAGGGGTGCCATGCCAGCAAGGGGGGCGGGAGCAGAACTAAGCTTGTTTCACTCCCTCCTTCTCTCTACCCTCAGATCCTGACATGTAGCATAAACAGGGCTTTGTCAGAGTTTCACTGGGTGGAACACCAACTCATTAGCGCCCTCCAGAACCCACTCATGACCTGTCAGAGCCACCTAAGGAACATGACGGGAGACTACTACAGTCACAGCCAAGGCAAACACCTGGACCACACTCTGAATAGTTAATTACACAATGATAGACACAGTCAAATAACCGAAAACATGTGTATACTTTTTAGTACCTAGAAAATTTAGAAAATATTTACCCATACTCTTTTAGTTGGTCTGACAGAAGCAAAAATCTCAGAGAAACCAGATAAACAAGAATGCAGCTCAACCGACAAGGCAGTGGCGCACACCGGTGTTATAGTGCTTGGGAGGTTGGGCCAACCCCATTCGCTCTCAGTCCAGCCAGGGCTCCAGTGAGACTCGGTCTCAAACGCTTCTGAATTCATTTTGATTCTAAACACATTTAGAAGACAATTTCTTAGAGCATCTATGAGTATGTGTCCGCATATACGTGTCTCTCCATGTTTCTACGGGCACTCTGTACATGTAATACCCACAGAAACCCAGAAGACGTTGGAGTCCTTGGAGCTGGAGTTACGCAGTTGTGAGGGGCAACCAGAGTGATAGAAACCAAATCTGGGTCCTATGCAAGAGCAGCAAGTGCTTTTAAATTACTAAGCCATCTTCCCATCCCTGATTTTCTTCACGATTGGGCTGCCACGCCCAGTTTTTTCACATGAGTTCTAGGGACCGGAAGTGTAGTCTTCTGACTCACACAGTATTTTACACACTGCGACATCTTCCCAGTCCTTCTGGAAGAGTTTGATAAAATTTTGTTTGTATGTTTCCAAGTAATTTTTACTGCCAAATAAAGTGTATATTATTTTTTTAAATTATTTACCTGACAAATTAGTTTAATGAGTTTAAGAGTATAGATCAAACTTTAACAACTCAAAGCACAATATTTTATTTGTTAAAACATTGCATCCTGAACTCCAGTGTTATACTAGTAAGCATTTTCCCACTAATRTTTTGATTCCCAGAAATAGCACCACTTCTGTAGAACTAATGGTTGAACAGTGAGGTGAGGGCAGGCCCAGGCTTCCTGGCCAAGGCCGAGATGGAGAGTCGGAGACAAAGCCTGCTCACCTGCGGGTTACACTGTACTACCCTCTGCACTGAGTTGCAGGGCTGCCTCTCTCACCTCTCTCCCAACAAYAAAAAAGATTAGGAGCAGAGGGCAGGAGTCGGCTTTGCGATGTATTTTATTTGTTACTGTAACATTCTTTTATTTATTTTTTAACCCTCAAGCATAAACACAAACAATGTTCTTCTGTGAACACGATGTTCTCACAGCCATTGTGTACTGACAGATAAACAACAAACATCAATTTCTGGTGTCTCTCTCTTACAGCTCTCCTAAGTGGTACATATCACACATACCACAGAGGTAGGAAAAGCCATTTTTAATAAATTACCTTCTTAATTGTAGAGAATTTCCCAAAATTAAACAGACAAAATGATAAACCTTGGGTGAGTCTCAAAGGCCGCACAGCATCCTCTCTATCTGAAGGATGGATTCCTTGGAGTGTCTAGTCTTTGTCCAGTAACTGGATGGCAAGGTTGTCGAGGGTCACCAGCCACACCAGGCCAGCCTGCGCCACCTCTCACTTGCCGATTCTTTGGACCACCCAGTCCTGCTGGCACAAAGGACAGCGGTTGTTCTGTTTCACCCACAGGGACATGCAGCAGTTGTGGAACGAATGGTTACATTCTCCCCAGACCACTGTAAGAGAGAGAGAGCGGCTGAGTGGGACCATGCACGTGCCTG
>BDUI01020418.1:18561-32604 GCA_002335545.1 Apodemus speciosus
TAGAGGGCACAGTAGTGATTGGATTCAGGCTTCTCCAGAACCTGTCTATGATGCTAACCCACACAGGGATTTCTCACTTGCTATGTTGGAGATATCCATCGAGTGCAATGCATTGGTTAGATTACCCAGATATAGAGACACAGTGACATTAGGTGACCAATTCAAGAATATATAGATTCAGTAGAGAAATTAGAACTCTTATGGATTTCAAGAACATAACTAAAATGGATTAGATGTTTAGGCAGAGAGAAAGAAAGTAGCTCTCTTGATGCTGGAGTGCAGCTTTTGACAACAGAACTAGGCTAAAATCACCAATCTCAACAGCTTTTCTCTTGCTATAGGAGATTATTGTGCATACAGAGTATGTGTGTATATGTGTGTATGTGTGTGGAGTCTATGTGACTTCCATGTTTATTTTCTTGGCTTAGCATAGACTGAACAACAGGAGTGATGGAAGTCCCTTGAGCTAGATCCAGAATAAGCAGAAACCTCTCTCAGCAGTTGTCTGGAGACGAATCCCCTTTGTTGAACAGGTTCAATTCGCGGCATGCAGTAAAACTGCAGTCTCCCAGAAACTCCAGAGTGTCACCGAGGGCTTGCCTTGATGTGAGCTTCCTGTGTRGTAAGCCTGAGTAATGTTGAAGTGAAGCTCTGAGGGCTTCTTGATTTCATTTCATGTGTGAGCTGGTCTCCGCATCCCTCCAGGGACAGTAGTCATGGCTGTTTGCTTGGCCTCTTTACTTCACACCAAGAGTAAGCTCAGAGATGCACCTCAGAGGCAYTGGGAGACTAASGGATGAATGGGTCAGAAACAAAACCTCCTGCTTCATGAAGAGCATCTGGTCYTCAAATATCTGCACCGTACTTAAGTCCTGATTTCCGCAGGCACTAGTGTACAATAAAAACACGACAGTTAAAATGAACGGCAAATTAGTTGACACACATAGGCCTGTGTTTAAATTAAGTGCAATGAGCATTTTTAAAATTGTAATTTCTTCTTTAATTTTGTAAATGACCCCTCAGTTGGCAAACATCCCGTCTGTCGTAATTAGAAGTAATGTTAAGACAACTGCTAAGCACTTCTGCCTAGTGTTCAGTCAGGTGTCCTCTGCTGCACAAGCACTTAGCTTGTTTTCATATTCTAATAAAGAGACACTCTGGAGACTACTAGGACTGGTCCCTACTAGTAACACTGCCAAGAGAAGAGCGGACCTTGTTATTGATGYGACTCCTCGGCTCTGTAATGAGCGAACTGCTGAGCAGTGAGTATGACAGCCAGGGGCTCGCGGCCACGCCTCCTTCTATGTGCACGTGAAGAATCCCTCATTTCATTTCAGCAGAAGTCTTGAAGGCAACACTTCACATGGATATATATTGAGGCAACRTTTCCAGAAACATGATTTAGATATATTATTTACAGTTTTTCATATGTATAGGCCTTCATATAYACTTGCTATAAAATGCTAGCTCATTTATGGTATATTTGGGAACATACATATATATGTTCAACTAAAGAAAAAATATAATTTGGCACTCAACCCCTCCCTATAGCAAATTACTTTTCTATCATTTCTCCCTCTTAGGATATATTTTAAAGTATTAATTTGCCTTTCCATTTTTTTTCTAAATTAAAATAAACTATAGGATTGTGTTTTCTGCCATTTTTATTTTCATGGTTGTTTTAGCCTACAAGTTACTGATTGCCATATAGCAATGCATGAATCACCTACATTTCTATGAGTATTTCTGAGGTTGCGTGTGACAGAGAAAGCAGTTTACACATGAAATAAGCACAAACCATGCACACCATACAAGGGGAACTAGAGAATTTATCATAGTTCCTTGGTCCTCANTGTTTCTTGTGCCTCACAAGTGCAGAAGCCCGAGGGTCACAAGTGGTAAGTCCTTGAATATGCTCACGATGCACTGTTAGGATGTAATTTCAAATTAATTGATTTTGAAAATCAGTGGATTTATTTTGCTACAAAATCCTGAAAATCTTTTAGYCATTATCTCTGTCTGTCTGTCTGTCTGTCTGTCTGWCTGTCTGTCTGTMTCTATCTATCTATCTATCTATCTATCTATCTATCTATCTATCTATCTATCTATCTATCTAYCTATCTTTTCCATATCATGAGCCAAGAAACCCCAGTTTGGGATTACATTTCGGCACATTCAAACYCTAGAACTCTTCTTTCGAAGAAGCTGAGAYTTGTCTCCAGCTGAAACTGAATCCTWAGTTCTTCTCCTTTTCAAACATTCATCTTGTATTCCTTGTGTGTTTCCCCTGAGTGCCTGACTCAAGAATTAAATGTTTTAAAGATCTTCACTTAGGCGTGGCTTCTAGAAACCTGACCTAGTATCCCCAGCCCAGAAGAATAGTTATGGAATGTGGAGTCTCTAGCATGTATTTTCCATACAAAATAAAACTGCTCTCAGAACTTTGTCATCCCCATGCTTTGAAAAAAGCAAGGCTCCTTGATTCCTCTGCTTACTGGAATATAGTCCCGTGACTTGTCTCCATTCCTTTTGCATGCCTTAAGAAATGCTTTCAAAAGAATCTTTCAATTTTGCGTTATGAACTTTGGATCGGCCTTTATCTAGCTAAGTAAGGGAAGGAGAAATGAAATTCCAGTGTATTAGCATGGCATTTAAGGTGCAGAGRCTTGGGAGCGGTAGGCAGCCATGTGGAGCATCCGTTTATGGCTGAATTATACCATTGTAGCTACTTAACATGCTGAACCACTCTTCTCTGTCTGGAAAAATCATAAAAAGGGGCCGTCAGCACTCTGACTCACCGCTAAGAAGCTTATGCACCCTCACACCTGCATTTAAATGAGTATTTCCGGGGCAAGAACAAGGACCTTAGAGAAATTAAATTAAACACTTTAGCAGTGGAAAACAATATCGGTTCGCATCCGCATTTGTAAATTAACTCCAGAAAGAACTCGTCCAGTTAGTTTAATTATGAATAGCAGCGATTTTGAATACCTTCTTATTCTTAAAGGAGGGGAGATTATACAGGAAGGATCATAATCTATTGAGAAAATATAAAATGCCAGAGAACAGAACTGATAAAGCACATGTGTCTCACAATGAAGGGTAGCACCCATGGCGACGCTGGGTGGCCAACTCACTATAGCATAGGATTCAAATTGCGATGCATCGGAAAATGAACATCTTTGATTTCTTTTTTCTCATGACTTACTTCCTGTTACACCGTGAACAACAGAGAACAGTGTGCATGCCCTGTGTGTGTACTTTCATTAACTGACCCATGTGCACATGCATACACGTTGCCATTCATATTGGAACAGAATGATTAGTCCTCCAGCAGGCTGCCTTGATTACTTGATCATTGTCACCATCACTAAGTTNCTTGAATGGCAATGGATGTATGTATCTCATTTCAAATACCGAATTAGCATTTGAGTTTTATGCTTTAGGTATGTGGCAGACTTACCCTTCTAGGAAGATCATTGGCACTTTGAGGTCATTTCTTTCCTTCTTCTGAAATCTCTTCTTTTTGCTTACCAACATCAGAGTATGGCTTCTTTCCAGGAACARTTTTCACAAGGAAACAATATTGTTTAGGGATGATAGCAAAGTTGTCATCAACATGGGAAGTGGGGAAAATATATTTGCATTTAAAAGTGGATGCAGGAGGTATGATGTAGATTTATCCATTGGGGTTGGACTCCCACCCCCTGTTGGTTTCTGCATTGTATCCAGTTGTGGTTTTCTGTGATGGGTTCCATTTGCTGTAAGGACAGATWCCTTTGATGAGAGGTGGTTGCTATGTTTATCCATTGGTATAGGGATGCGATTTAGAACATAACAAGGAATTATAGTGGCCTAGTAAAGTGACAGTAATAGAGTGTTGGCTAGGTTTTCAGTCCTGAGCAGGATCTCCCTACTGTTGAGTAGGCCTCAAGTCCAACTAGACAGCTGTTGGTTAGTGCCAACAAGTGTCACTTGTTTAGAGCACTTTTAAGGATGCCTTACGATACTGGCATTGTCGTGGTCCATAGGTATTGCAGCTGGGTATGACTATCGTTTGTCTCCCTTGGCATCTTCCTTACTGTTTTTCTGATTCYATGAAAGCTAGACCACAGGAAGGAGGCTTTCAAGGTCAGATCCAGCGCAAAACATCCAAGTTATAAGTTGTACAAATTTAGTGATCCTAGCAGTAAGATCCTACCCTCAACACCTGGTTGGCAGCTGAGGGCCACATCAATAGTCTATATTATTTTGAGAGTAAGATTGGTCTACCCTGACCAACAGGCATTCTAAAAGAGGAACCTGATGCTTTGTAGTAGGGTTTTTGTTAGTCTATGATTTTTATAAGAACATTGTCAGCCCAAGTGGTACAACTTCTACTTTACATATATATAAAATAGAACTATTCTTTGAGGATTTATCATATAAGCTTGGTATTAGTTATCCCTAATCCCACCTATCCTCTGGGCAGAAAGATTTTAAGAACCAGAATACCAGGAATTCTGCTGTGAAACAGTCTCTCCGAGTAATGGCTGCACAAACAAGACTGGAACAGTGGCAGTCTCAGTGGACATGCAAATGTGGAAGAGGAAAGTTTTACAGGGTCTCCCCCCAGGCAAAAAACTATAGACAACTTATGATTTCTGGGAGATGGAGAATTATCATTTCCCAGGTGTGAGTTCCACAATTGGTTAGCCATACAGAGCCCTGAAACTATGTGTGTGTGTGTGTGTGTGTGTGTGTGTGTGTGTGTGTGTGTGTGTGTGTGTGTATAAAACAAAAATGGACTCAGCAGGCTTGATTTATATATTTGTGCATATATCTACATATGTACATATGTAGCAATAATAATCAAAAGAAGAGTCTATTAACATGAGAGTAGGGGGAGACATGGGAGGGGTTTGAGGGAGGAAATGGAGGGAGAAAGAGATATAATTCTATTTCAGTTAAAWATATGTTTTTAAAAACTCAACTAGAAAAAAACAAAATAAATGAATATTACAAATTAAAAGAAGATGCAAGGATAAGGATGGAGCTGAGTGTTCGGATACTTGCCTAGCATAGTCAAGACCCTGGATTTGATTCTTAACCAAAAGTAAGTTAGTTAGGTCGTTCCCCTCCTTCTCCTTGTTCCTTTCCCCCTCCTCCTTCCCCACTTCCTCCTTCTCCTCCTCATCATCATTAGTATTATTTCTTACTGCTACTACTGCTGCTGTTACTATTACTACTACTACTACTACTACTACTACTATTACTACGATGACGACGACGACGACAATGACGACGATAACTACTGCTACTATTGAGACAAGGTTTTTGTATAGCACCAGTTGCCCTTGAACTCAATATGTAGCTGAGATTGGCCTTAAAATCCTGACCATCCTGCCTCCACCTCCCAAATGTTGATATTACAGGCATGTGCCACCCTATCTGACATTAATAAATGTATTTCTGAATGCTGATTCTGGGCTGGTGGCAGAACAGGCTTTCTAATTACCCCACCCCCTCAATATTGGTCAATCTTTATAGAGGACAGATATTAATACTGACAAATCAAAATGCCCTGGTCTTTAGTGGTCCTTCACAAATGCAACAAACAAAGCCAATGGAAAATATTAAATTTTAATGTCAAAGCATATAACTCAGTAGTAGAGTATTTGCTGAGCATACACCAAGTCAGTTTGATCCCCGGCAGCAAATTAATCACAGACACACACACACACACACACACACACACACACACACACACACACACACACACAATCTCCTTTCTTATATTCTGCAAAATTTCATGTCCATATACATTGGGTTAAGGACATTTACATCCCCGTAAGTGGACAGGTAGGTGCTGCTGAGCCTGATGACCTACATTTAATCCCATCTCCCACATGGCAGAAGTAGAAGTAGGAAAGAACAACTTCTGCAAGTTGTTCTCTAATTTTCACACATGTATCATGGTGTGTGTGTGTGTGTGTGTGTGTGTGTGTGTGTGTGTGTGTGCTAGCCCTCCCATCATATATACATTAAATAAATAAATAAATAAATAAATAAATAAATACATGAAATTTAAAGGAATCTGTAAGTGTATGCCCATTGACCGGTGTTTAGACTCCCAAATTTCAACTGCAAAATCCAAAATTAATGTATTAACTCAGTACTCTAAGCTACAAAATCTGCGGTCCTGTGCTGATTTGTTTCTGATAATTTGACACAAGCTAAAGTCACTCGGAAAGAGGAAATCTTGATTAAGGAATTGCCTCCATTCTTTGGATCATTTTTCTTGATCAATGACTGGTGTGGGAGGGCCCAGCCCACTGAACGCAGTGCCATCCCAGGCAGGTGGCCATGGGTGCTAGAAGAAAGMAAACTGAGCAAGCCAGAGGGAGCARGSCAGGAAGCAGAGTTCCTGCATGGTCTCTGCCTCAGCTCCGGCCTCGGGSGTCCTCAATGGGACTGTGACCTGGGRAAATTCATTGAGATACCAATTCCTAGCCTCAGCTATATTTTTAGTTCTCTGTATAGTTAGGGTGTAGGACTTGGATCCAAGTTATATAACAATATTTTTATAAAATTTTCAGTCCTCGAAATACCTTTCAGTAGAACTAAGTTTTTTACCCAACAGAATTATTATTAAATCAGTAAAATTGTGCCAAAAATTTTAAGATCAGAAAATGATTTTTTTTGCTATTCTTAAGACTGATGCCAGAGCTATCAATGTAACAGCTGAGAAAGAGTTCATAAAGGGAGGATGTTCAATCTTCTTAGCTTTGAACGGTACCAACAGGGAATTCTCTCAGGATTTATACTAAATGAGTTGGGTTATTATTAATTAGTAGGAATTAAAACAATTATCAGATCATGTACAACACTGTTCTTAATGTAGCCTACCTAGGGACCATCTCAGGAAGAGAGTGTGGCAGTTTGACTCCTTGCTTTCTTACATAATAATAATGTGCAGGCAAGGGGATTCCACCAGGCGGTGTGCCACCCTATCCAAAGTTAGCATTGCAGGGAAGCAGAAAGAGTAATACCAGTTCCAGACACTACAGGTCTTCTTCCTCTTTCTCTTTCCTCCTCTCCCTCCCTCTTTCCTTCCTTCTCTCTTTCCTCCTYCTCCTGTGYCTTCCATCCCTGCTTGTCTTCCCTCTTTTCTGTTTCTTTCCCTCTGTTTCCTTCATTGTTCTAGTCTATTTTTTTCTGTCTCCAGAAAGCCCATATTTACGCCAGCATGGGAATAAAAAACTTCGGTCACTGTGTTCTAATCTCAAGCMGTCTTGCCTGGGCATCTATTTTCAAAGCAAATTTCAGTGTCCCTTGTCTGAAATGCTTGGAGACAGATTTCAGAGGTTCTTTCTTTGTTTGTAATATGGGAACAGACTTTTCTAGTTGAGTATGTCTAATCCAAAAACAGAAGACCCCAAATGCTATGTTCATATTTGGGAACATTTCAAAGTTTTTGGGTCAGGCATGCTCAAACTGCAGCACAGAGTGACAGTGCTGAAATGTCTCTGGGGGCTTATGCACATGTATAGTTAAAAATCCTGACCCTGTAGAAATAAAGTCCGAACTCTGAAGTTCTAGTTTTCCCAAGATGGCTGCCCAGAGACAAGTTATTGAACATTTCCACCTCTGTTTCCAATTTACAGTGTAAGGCAGAGTGATGGGTGAGGTGATTTCTTCTGCCTCTTCAAATTTTTAAATGAATCATTTCACCTAATCTCCCACCACAACTGTTTTTTTTTTAAACATATCCAACCAAGTCTGCCCTAGATTATCACTTATTTGAAATGCGTGCCTGTTGCTGGGACGACTAATCACAACTCTTGGTTACTGTAAAACATGGTTACAGAAGATGTAACTCAGTACACATTTGCTGGTTGTACACGGCTAGCAAGATCTCTGCCGGGAATTATGGAACATTTAAATCTATTTACATGTATTTAGAACAGTTTAGGTAAGAAGTCAAAGAAACAGTAATCCCAATTATTTTGAGGAAGTTTGGGATATTTTGCTATAATCTGTTGGTCTCTCTGTAGTGGTCTTCCATGTGCCAGATGAGTGTTTATAAGTTTCCTTGGCTTTGATGATATCTAAATGAGATGATATGTCACAAACTCTTAGCAGAGAGTCTTGGACATTCTCACTGGAAAAAAATAGCAAATACTATTACCATATTATTTGAGTGGCCAGAAAGTTGTAATGAACTGTTTTTCAGTCACTAGGCCCAAAATGTATTATATGCTGACTACATAGTATGGATATTTGCCTATATAGAGTCACTAGGCCCAAAATGTATTATTTGCTGACTACATAACATGGATATCTGCCTGTAAAGAGTATATCTGCTAAGTTAAAGGTGAACTAGCAAATGCTTTTTAAAAATATGTTCGTCCAGTGACCATTCTCAAGTCATACTTATGATACACATATTAAGTGTACAAACAATCAGAAGATAATGTCTCTTTAATGCCCGTTGGGTGAGCACAGCGTACAGCATGGCTCTCTGCGGAGATGAATGTTAATTGTACCTTTAAAAGTCAGTTTCCTCTGCCTTAGCTTCTAAATTGCTCTAATGACAAAATGGTGAGCATGCCAATTAAAGCTCTTTGGATCTCAGTTTTCTCTTATTATAGGAGATCAGCCTGGTTTTACTAATTTATTGGTGTGCTTTACTTTGCATTAGGCTAAAGTCACGTGGTGCTGGGTAGATAACAGCTTCCTAGTGGTTTGTGTCTTGACTTTTGGAGCCTGATGATGTGTTAGGTTGCATGGTGAATAAGTAAGATGGTTGCAGATGAAATTAAGGACAGTGCTAAGATTACTTTAAAATTGGGTTAATAACCCGAAGAAAATAGTTTGGATCCAGAGTGCTCCCCTAAAAATGCCCATATGTTGAAGATTTAGTTTCTAGAC
This sequence comes from Apodemus speciosus, assembly GCA_002335545.1. Classification (NCBI taxonomy): domain Eukaryota; kingdom Metazoa; phylum Chordata; class Mammalia; order Rodentia; family Muridae; genus Apodemus; species Apodemus speciosus. The sequence continues at coordinate 27,475 of BDUI01020418.1, forward strand.
TTCTGCTATTTGGAAGAGGTAGAAAATTTAAGAGGTGGAACTTAATAAAAGGTCATTAGGTCACTAGCATCTCTTCCCTAGTCTCCCTGTCCCTGTCCCTCCCCCTCCCCCGTATTCCTCCCCCTCCCTGTCTCCCTCTGCCTCTCCCTGAACTTGACCATCTCTTTCCCTGACCATCTCCCTGCCTTCCTTCTCATGAAGTCAACAGTTTGATTTTCCATAGACAGCCAATATAATGTACTGTAATCATAACCAGTCTAAAATGTCATAAAATTACCATAACATAGAAACATGAGCCAAATCTGAACAAACTGGATTTTGGCAGTGGACCAGATGTAGTAACAATGGGCTCTTAAAGCCAAAGATGGATCAGGAGGCAGATCGATGTAAGAAAGAGGACTATTGAGCCTCCGTTATTCTGCCTTTCAAGGTGGAAGGAAGGAGATCATTATCCAACCAGTGCTGGCCATCTTCAGAAACTGGAGAAGGAAAAGGCACACATTTCCCCCTGAGGCATTCAGAAAGCTTCCAAGTCAGACCTCGGACCCATGAAACTGGAAGATATTAAGTATGTGTTGTTTTAAGCCACTAAGTGTGGAATTTGTCATGCAGCAATAGAAATGGTAAACTGAAATAAAATATAAAAAGGTCTATATCAGTTCTATCTTCTACTGCATTAAATTTACTTGTTATATAATTAAATACAAAAGAAGCCCAAAATAACTCAATTAATATTGCTTGAATATTTTACATTTAAATGATAAGCTGTAAACAAAGCACAATTAGTTCCAGAGATGTGACTTAAGACTACACAGCAGCTGGGGTATTTCTTGGTACTTTGTGAAGACAAAAAAAGGATTCTTTAAACCTGCCTCAGATCAGCTCCTACTGGGTCTTCCTCGGGTGTCCTGTTTGGGCTTCCTTTTCTGTACTTTTATTACTGTACTGAAATCATCCATTTATGTGATAAGATAATGAACACTTACATCCCCTCAAAGTTTATTTGTTATAACCCTAACCTCCATTTGAGAAATGATTCTCATGAAAGGACTTATAAATGGAATTAGCTTATGAAGACAACACAGAGCCCTCCTTCACACTTTGCACCATGCAAGAAATGACACACACTCTACCTAGATCTTGGAATCTCCAGTCTCCAGGRTATAGAATAATCTATTGCTTATAAGCAACTAGTTCCTGAATGATCTAAGACATTGATCATTTCCTTTAAAATATTGAGCTCCTCTGTCAAGTTAAAAGGCAAGTTGAGGCACATGGACTTTGAGAACAAATACTTTATTTTAGTCAAAACTGAGATAAAACACAAATTCTAGTCACTCAAAATAAGTGCTCACTGTCTAAGGTATCCTAGAGGGGACTGAGGAGGGGCTCAGTGGACCAAGTCTGCTGTCTACACATGAGGACCGGAGTTCAAGGCCTGGGAACCCAAGTAAAGGAAAAGGGAGAAGGGGGTGGGAGGAGAGAGAAGGAGAAGGAGAAGGAGAAAGAAAGAAAGAAAGAAAGAAAGAAAGAAAGAAAGAAAGAAAGAAAGAAAGAAAGAAAGAAAGAAAATAAATCCCCCGTGTTTATTGAAATGTCTTTAATAAAAGTCAAAATATTCAATTAAGATGCCATAAAGCCTTCCTTTGGATATTGGCTGATTGGTTAAGTCCTTTAAACAATCTCAGTCTGCTACTTCTGTAATTAGATTACAGACCCTGGGGCATAACCTTGTAAGGAAAAGGGTAAGGCATGTTTTCTGGAAGGGTTCCACCTGATGGAGTAGTTTGGGAAGGCCTATTCACAGATTTCGCGCTTTCACTTTATTTATTAGAAATTTCAGTTATAGAGAGCCCTGTGGGGAAAGTTATGGTCTGTAGATCCTTATAGGAGGCCAAAGCTAGGTGTTTTTGTTGTTTTTGTTGCCCTAAAATATTCTCCTTGTTTGAAAGAAGGAAATGAGTTTAAAGGAATTCCCCACAGTGCCAAACAATGTGGTGTACACCTGTAGTCATAGCTATTTGGGAGACTGAGGCTGGAGGTTCTCCTGCCTCTAGGAAGTAACTCTACTTACTTCAAGATAATTCCAGGCAACACAGCAGATCATAGAGGAGAGAAGGAAGAAGAAGGGGGTGGAATATGAGTGAATATGTAATCTAGATAGGATAAACCAAAAGAAGTAAGAGCTTATAAGACAGTTTTTCAATCTGTGGGTTCAGACTCTATTGCAGGGCCTAATGACCCTTTCACAGGGGTTTCCAAAGACCATATGAAAGCAGATATTTATATTATGATTCATAATAATAGCAAAGTTACAGTTATGAAATAGCAACAAAAATAATTTTATGGTTAGGGGTCGTCACAACATGAGGAAGTGTATATTAAAGTGTCACTTCCATAGAAAGGTTGAGAACCATTGCTCTAAGAGATCTGGTTAGGGAAATGTTACATCAGTACTTGTGAACAGTCAGGGAATATCAGAAAACCTTCAGTAGTTAGATGGTTCTGTGTTGCAAGGAAGTGGGTAATCTATTATTTGTGGTACAAGGGGTTGAACACTCATTTTGAGACATACTGTAGCCCTGACCCCAGCTACTGGCCTGAAAAGGGTAATTGAAAGGGATGGAGTTCAGCCAGTATGGACCAGAGCCAAGGACTGCTCTGTATTAGCAGACCTTTCAATTTCTTCTTAGGTGTTGATAAGGAACAAAAAGGCCTCCTGGGGAGCCTCAGTCAGACCAGCCCTATGGAAGTTAACTGGTCTGCCCTGGGGATGCCCAGGAGGTCTATAAAGGTTGCCTGAGTTTCAAGGCTCTTATAGGGAAATTGAAGTCAACTCACAGCAGTGAAGATGCTGAACCCCAATTGCCACAGAGCATAGTAGGGTCTCATCTTGGAGTTCAAATCCAAAATAAAATAACAAAGGTATAATAGAGACAGATGTAATATTCGTAGCAGGCAAGAAGACCTTGCCAGTTATTTCCAAACAAATCCCTTTTTTTAAACCAGGGAACCATCAGGATTTACTCAGGAGACACATACGTACACATGGAGGGGTGGGATCTTTCATGAGCACGCTATTTATGCTTCTAATCTATGAAGGCGATATGGTAGGCAGATTTGTGGGGAGGTGTGCCACACTTACATCTTGAAGCCAATGTTTAATAGTTTCAAGTGGTGGTCAAAAATGTATGTGGGCATGCTCAGCTTCTATCGTGAAGTTTAGCCTGAAAACAAAGGCAAGGATGGTTTGAACGTGTGCTCAMACTAGAAATTACCCCTGGAGGTGCCTGCCTCGGGTTGCAGTAGTGGTAGAAAAAGGTGGGCAGAAAACACGGTTTTGGAACTTAGTCCTCAAGTCATCTTTTTTGATTTTTCTTCACACACTGTTTGCAAGGAGGCAACTTTTTCCCCCTCTGAGCTGTATTTAGAAGGTTTAAAATATCTTTAAAAAAAACGATCATTGCATTCTGTTTTTATTTAAATTAGGTTTTCCCAACCCAGAGTAGAAATATACCAATTTTGGAGCTTTTAAAAAAATCATTTTAGTTACTGGCATTTAATAATGTCCGTAAATGAAACTAAGTTAGTTCCCAGGCACAAGGCAGGTTAGACACCATCGTGTGAACTGAACCATGGAGCTGGAGTGTCAGGACAGCTTTGTGTCCAAGAAGGCAAGCGAAAGGCTTCAAGATGCAATTTGCCACAGTTTAGATTTCTCTGCTAAGTGACCAGGTCTTGCCTCAAGGGACGTCAGCATGCACTTGTGTGGCCACTCCTCTGTGCCTTGCTCCTGAGTCCATTTAGCTCATTTGTTTGTCTCAGAACCCTGATTGTCTTACCAGAAGTTGGCTGACCCAGGTGCTTTGACGGGCTCCTGGCTGAGGTGAAAGTTCCCTAAAACAGTCTTCTAGTGGGAGTCCTCATGGGACCGCCACAGGTTATGGACCAATTCCTGAGCACTTCCAGTAATGCTCTCATTACGAGAGCATCATTTCCCACCCCAGAGGTCAGAGAAAGAGGGTTGGTCCCACTGAAAGATAAATCAGTGTCATGGAACAAAAGCAAACAAAAGAAGCCAGGCCTCGCTGTGCACTTAAACTATTTGTTGCTAGATGAAGCAAGGTCATTGCCGTGAGGGGACTGTGTCCGGTCTCTGGAATTCTTATGAGAATGCACATCTTTACCTTCTCCAAAAGAAGGCAGAAAAAGGTGTCCATACCACGCAGACACTAGTCTGCTCCTCATTTGCACAGAGGATTGCCAACAGCTGAGAATAAAGTCCAGCTTTGGCAAAAGACATTGGAGCCTTGAAACCCAGAAAGAACTTAGTGACAAGCACAGGCTGAGTTTGTGGGGTCAGAAAACAGGCTAGTAATGTGTCCTGGTCAAGATCTGTCAGGAGAGGCCTGTGAGGGTAGCAAGAAGGTCCCCAGAGACCTGCCACAGTCCCCAGGAATGTCAGCCTAAAAGGCAAGTTGAGGCACACTCACCTAGAGAACATAAAGTCACTGAAAGCTGAAATGAAGATTGGCTATCCAGAGAGGAAGCACAAATTTTAGCCACCCAGAATTAATACTTCCAAGATCACGAATAGTGAGGCTTTTCTAAGTCAAAGGGAAAAGCAGGAGAAAGAACAGGAAGGCCATGGAAATCCACTCCTTGCAGTTGTTTTGATCCTCAAAAGCAGCTGAAGACCTTGGGTGGCCATTTGGATCCCTGTGCTGGAACTTCTGAGTATAAATTGTAATAACCAGGAAAAGATTCTGCTTGGGATTTTTATCTTATTTTTTTGTATTGCCAGGGATCAAATTCCTCTCCTCATAAATTCTAGGCATTGTTCTACCCTTAAGTGATACCAGATTCCCCAGAAACTATTTAACCAACATTCTGTTTTATTTTGTATCTTTTGGGCATCAGGGAATCTGCATCTGCCATGCTGGGTCATGGTGACCCTAGTGTGTGTAGTCTTATGCCTCGGGGATCCTCAAGGCATGAAAAAAAAATGCCTAATTCTAGTAACTTTAAAAAAAAMCATATTTATTACATTGTGTATGTGTGGTGTTCATATGTGCCTCAGCGGACAACTTTGTGAGTCAGTTCTTCTCTCCCTCTCTGGTTCCTAGGGAT
>BDUI01020430.1:23123-35143 GCA_002335545.1 Apodemus speciosus
TGTGTGTGTGTATACACGCATGCACATGTAAGTCTTTATGTGAGTGTGAGTGTACATGTGCATGCATGTGGAGGTCAGCAGGCAAATTTAGGTTCCATCCTCAGGAACGCAATCCATCTCCTTTGAGACACAGGCTCTCATGCCTGCAGCTCACACAATGTTGGCTACTACCAGAGATCACTTTCCCCCAGCACTGAGATCATAAGTATGAGTCACTATGCTTGGCTTATTATTTTTCTTTTACTTGGATTCTGGGATTCAAACTCAGGCCCGTGTGCTCACAAAGTAAGCAGTTCATGGACTGAACCATCTCCCCAGCCCAAAGTCTCCATTTGTTCTCTCCTCTGGCTCCTAGCAACCACCATTTCAATTACTGTCTGTAGACCTGGCCCCTCTACTCACTCCTTAGAGTGGTGACTTTGGGGCAAGATTCCCCAAGCTAAATTATGGTCCAGGCATGGTAGTACAAGCTTTTAATCCCAGGAGGCAAAGATGAGCCAATCTCTGAGTTCAAGGTTAGCCTAGAACAGAGCAAATTCTAGGTGAAGAAAAACTTAAATCCAGGCTTGGTGGATCACACCTTTTTTTAAAATGTTTTTTAATAGATAAATTCTTTATTTACATTTCAAATGATTTCCTCTTTCCTGGTTTTCCCCCATCCCTGAAAATGCCATAAGCCATCTCCCCTTCCCCAATCAACCCACCCCCTCTTCCCTGTCCTGGTATTCCTCTACACTGTGGTATCAAGTCTTTACAGGACCAAGGGCCTCTCCCCCATTTGGTGTCCAACAAGATCATCCTCTGCTGATGATGTGTCTGGGGCCATGGGTAACTCTAAGTGTACTCTTTGGTTGATGGTTTTGTCCTTGGGAGCTCTGGGAGTACTTGGTGACTCATATTGTTGTTCCTCCTATGGCACTGCAAACCCCTTCAGCTCCTTTGGTCCTTTCTCCATCTCATCCATTGGGGACCCTGTGATCAGTTCAATGGCTGGCTGAGAGAGGATTACACCTTTAATCCAAGTGCTTAGGAGACAGGCATGCAGGTCTCTGAATTCAAAGTCAGTCTGTGGAGCAAGATCCAGGACAGCCAAGCTTAGACAATGAAGGAGTTGGAATAAAGGAAGCTAGTGATAATATCATAGAACAAGGGAGCCAATGTTCCAGCTCCTGCAAGCAGCAGAACTCAGCAGCTTCGGCCATGTGTCTCTGGCTTTATATTCAAGAGGAGAAGGAGACTACTGGGACAGTTGATGCTGGTTAGCTGGGGCTAAGAAATTAGTGGTGATTAAGAAGAGGCCAGCATCATTGAGGTGCAATCTTCTGAGAAGTGTTTTCTGACAGCACAAAGAAACTGTATTCCATAGATAGCCAAGGCTGAACCTCATGCTGCAAATGTACTTAGTAATATGTAAGAATCACCCAGGTGGTACTGGTTTTGCAGGCATGAAGGCATCATGAAGAACAGCTGAGGTTTGGTACTGTGAGAGTCTATGGAAGGCCGATGGTGAAAGTGCAGCCGCACTTGTAGTTGACAGCCCAGGACTAAAGGGGTATTGCAAAGGAGTTGAGGTGTGGTACCATGAAGAGAGCCTATAAGAAACTTTGGTAAAGCCTAGTTGCAGTAGAAGACCACAGTATATTGGAGAAGCCAGTACCATGGGATGACCACCAAGAACAGCAGTGGCAGCAGAGTAGATCAATCTGTACTTAGAGTGCTACGGAGGGCAGAGCAGAAGTGACACCAGCTCTTTGGAGATGCACAGAAGATCATGTGTGGATCTCAGACATTGGAACAAGAAGCTGTGTAGCTGAAGTTGACTTGGGGACCCCAAGATGTTGAAGATGCCAGAGCCACAGGATGCCTGACAGGAAAGCTGCTAACAGGGAGTAGAACTAGCCCAGGAGAAAGAACCTTGTTGCAGTCAACAAGGATGAAAAGGGAGTTGAAGATCTGAAGACTGCTTTGCCATCAGACATGGAGATGCAGAGTTTGGACTTTTCCCAGCTTTGCTTTGGGGATTACAGTTAAGCGATTGGATGAATCTCAGAAGAGACCTTGAACTTTGGACTTTTAACACAGTTGAGACTGCTGTAGACTGTGGGGACTTTTGAAGTTCGACTAAATGTATTTTGCATTATGCTATGTTTAGGTATGGCCCCCATAGACTCATGTTTGAACAAGCCTATGGGGACCAGGGTRTGGAATGTGATGATTTGTATATGCTTGTCTCAGAGAGTGGCACTATTAGAAGGTGTGGCCTTGTTGGAGGAAGTGTGTCACTGTGGGGTTGGGCTTAGAGATCTTCCTCTTAGATGCCTGAGAATGCCCAGTCTGTTCCTGGCTTCCTTTGGATAAAGATGTAGAACCCTCAGCTCCTCCTGCACCATGCCTGCCTGGATGCTGCCATGCTTCTGCCTTGATGACAATAGACTGAACCTCTGAACCTGTAAGCCAGCCCTAAGTAAATGTTGTCTTTTATAAAACTTGCATTGGTCATGGTTTCTGTTCACAGCAGTAAAAACCCTAATACAATTATCATTAGAGTTTATATGAGTTTTGGTTCAGTTGTTCCTAAGACACCCAGTGAACCCACACTGGTTGATTTGGGGATCTTCCTGTTGGGAGGTCCTACTGGTCTGCTCTGGGTACCTGGACCACACAGCAATCCCTAGATGACAATTGTGGATTCTGGGCCATATGTGTAATGTGGAGATTATTTTGGCTCAAGATAACAGATCTGACTTCAGTGGCTTTTGCGATTCATGTGATTGTCTGTGCACCAACTGGGGAAGGGTGGGGCACTTACAGGGTAGTCACATATTTGACTGGGTCAGGAGACACTCACATATTGCCCTACAGTAGGGAAATCAATTTCTAGTATCTGACAGAAGGCAGTAGGTCCAAGCAAACTTTCCTCTGGGGAAATGTCACGCAGGGCATGGAGCTGGCACGAATGGGCTGGCATTCTCTGTGCTAACCTTCAGGAGTTGGCAGAAAGGATGCCTGGTCTCCACCTGCCCCCAGTCTGGGAAGCTGGAGGATGTGGGGTTTGTTATGCAGATTCTATGTTATCATTATGAATAACTCAATGGTAGAAAGAGAGGAGAACCAGATGTACTGTACAACTAATGAGGAAGGGAGAAAAGAAAGCAGGAAATGTTTATGAAACTCTTGCTTCATTTACCAAAAAAAAAAAATTACTCTATATCAATCATTTAGAAAGAGTAAGATACTGGTGGAGAGTCAGACATACAAACCAAGGTATTAAGACATTTTTAAAAAATGTGTGTGTAAATTCCACCTGGCCTGAGCTTTCTGAAAAAAAAAATCTTGTTCTTTTTTGGTATGTTTCTTATTTATTGTAATGTTTGACTCCTTTCCAAATTATCTTTCATTCAGATTTCAGCTCATTTTTGTTTGCATGGCTGTTCAAAACAATGATGACAGAAGAAAATGAATTAGCCAAGCTTTTGTCAAGTTTAAATTTTTTCCCTTAAATGTAATTTTTTGCATGCATGTGTGTGTTTGTGTGTGTGTGTGTGTGTGTGTGTGTGTGTGTGTGTGTTGTATGAATTCACTTGTGTGGTCTCACTTGTGCAGGGCTATGTGTGGAGGCCCCAAGCTAACATCAGGAGCCCTCCTCCATTATGCTGCAGTTTAGATCATTGTACCAGGCTCTCAACAGTGACCTGCCCGGCCAGCATGTCGAGTGTAGCTACTCAACTCCCAGGGATCCCTCCTTTGCCGCTTGAGAATGGGTGTCGCTGGAAGGCCTCTGTGTCCACTGGCATTTAGATACATTCTTGAGAGCTCAGCTCTGTTCCTCACACTTGTAAGGCAAACCTTCCATTCAGGGAAATCTATGCAATTCTTTTCAACTGTGTCTCTTTCTTTCACATTGATTTTAGAGTGCACACTTAGACGGGGAGGGCGATGGACATGTCCAGGATGAAATATCACATCCTTGTTTAGATCTTTCCAGGACGTAATGAACACCCTGGATGCTCCTAGGGATGCGCCACACCTCAAGACACAACTGAGGTGAGAGGCCAGTCGAGGGGTTGGTAGACCCCACTTCTCTCTCCTTATTGGTTTTTCTTGGACACCCAAGGAATAGCATATTCTTGTCAGGGTCCATATCTTTAAATCAGACGCTTAAGTGTTAAGATCTCTTTCAAAGCAGTAGCAAACAGAGCATAGTGACTCCTGTTTATAAAACCTCTCTCAACAGGCTGAGCAGCAGGATTGCTGTGAATCAAGTTCAGTTTGAGTTATGCTGTAGATTCCAGCTAGCCTGAACTACAGAGCAAGATCCTGTCTCAGAAAACTGAAGGGGAATGGGACGAGATAAGCCAGTATTCCTTCCCCAAACTATATGCAAGCACATTCACAGACATCATACACAAACACAAACATAYACACACACACCCCATATATGTACTGCACACAACACACCATACATTCATGCACACACCACACATGCATACATATACATCACACACACAATAACATACTCACACTATACACTACACACACTATACACATACCATATACACACAACATGCATACATACCACACACACCACACCATACATACACTGTATATGCATACACACATATGCTACATACATACCACACATACCACACATATCATACACTCACATACGTACTCCACAYCATAAATACATGCATACACACATGTAAACACACCATACACACATATACACACATATACACACATATACACACTACACCACACCAGACACGCATACCATACATGCATACACACACAAACACACACACACACACACACACGCAGACATAGATACACACACACATACACAGAGACACTCACACACACTCACATTCACATTCCCCTATATGAATAACCTTCATGTAAGACATGAGTGGAGACCCCATCTATTTTGGACTTTTAGTTTTTGTGACACAGGAAATGCTCTCAAGTTGTGAGTGTCACTGTCAGGTTTAGGCTGTTTCATCACACTGTTCCTGACATCCATCTACAAGTCTTAAGAGTTTCTGCAGGCAACATTCCTTCATCCTTGCTACATTTTGCAGACTTAATTTTCGCCTGTGGTATTAAACATATTTTTCTCATTTACAAATTGACACACGTATCTCAACAATCGATTCAGGCAATATATTCACAAATCATCAACATCTGATGATCATATAGTCATTATGAAACACACCTAATTGAATATTTATACCCAATACGCTGGCATCTCCATAAGCTCTGAGCAAGGTAGAGTTAGTAGTCCTTATGATGTGTCAGGACTCTCATCAAGGGCTGTCAGTATGTCCAAACAGCATTGCAAACACGGATGACCAAGGACTGTTGATAGATGTTCAGCAGCAAAACAGAGAACCGTGGTCACACACTGTGGCATGTTTCACAATACCTATTAGCATATTAAAGAGCCTGAAGAGCCCTTCAGATGAAAATCAGCTTAAATCAAGAGATGTCACATTGCTTTAAAGGGTGTTAATCACCAGATCCTCAGCCTTCACTTAGCAGGGAAGATTTGCAGGCCACGCTGGATAGCAACTAGGCACACAGCATTCTGGCCATGGATGATGCATTCAGACAAAAGCTGCATGCCCAGACTCTACCTGGGCAGCTGCAGCAAAGAGATGCTTCTAGGATGCATGTGTTCCAGCCTGGACTGAGTAGGAGCTCACAGGGTAGATTTAGAGTCGAGTCAAGCATCCTGCAGGTTGGAGAGGGAAATAATACGCAAAGGCCTTAGAGAGGAAGAAGGAAACAGGCTAAGGATCCAGGAAAGGTATGTATGGAGGGGTGGGGTCACAGGAGGAATGAAAAGCAGCTCAGAGAGGACCAACTGGAGCTGAAACACAAGGTGAAGAGAYATGACAGGTCTTCACCTGTGAGAAGAGTCAGCTTCTAATGGAAGGAAGAAACAGTTTGATTTGGGGCTTGGGTGTGGATTTGGAGAGCCAGGGATGACAGGGTTAGACTCATAGGTCTGGAGCTGGAGTACTCTTACAGGAGCCTTAATAAGACCCATAGGCACGTGGATTTGTTCATATGCTCAGGCAGTGATGGGCTATTTTAGAGCAAGTCTGATAACAAGGCTTGCTTGGCTTCATCTCTTAGATGTATTTTCTTGCCATGTGACACCCTGGCACCTCGGTTCCAATGCTCTGCAGAGTCCCTACAGCCAGAGCGCCATGGATGCAGTCCTTGACCTTGGACCTTCCAAAGCCAGTCACGGTTTGTGTACCACCCAATCTGTGGTGTTCAGCTATAGCAGAAAGACACGGACTGGGCAGGCGGATGTTACTATGCCTTTAAAACACACAGACGGAAAGGAGCTGTGATCCTTGTTGCCAAACATGGATGTGAGAAGAGGATTCCATGGTGATGTCAAGACCTACATCTATCACAACCCAAGTGCGGGAACAAACAGACTGTACGGCCAAGGGGCCACGTCTTCTGAATTGAAATATTCTCTCCTGGAAAGCGAGAATAGATCATGAAATAGAACTTACTAGACTCGAGAGTCCCCTTTCTGAGGTTCATACGCAGCTGCTGGGATAGGCGACTCTTTGGTGGTGCAGCTGCCTGCAGGTTGTGCAGTGAGCTCCCATAATGTGAGTTTTGTGAATCTTCACCTAAGCTGGGGTGGTAGAACATTTACCAGAGTTGACCCTGCTGTTCTAAGTGACCACAGTTCATTCACATTATCACCAAGCTGGACTTCAGTGGAGTCACAGTTTGGTTTGACATTTCTCTCTCTGTCCTGGGTACTCTTCTCAGAGAAAGGCACCCAATAGCACGGGAAGGGTGCAGTAGGTAGACAGTTTCTGTCTGATATCTCGAGCACATGGCAAGGCCCTGGTTCACATGGTATTTGGGTAGAGACATCAACCTGGTGAGTAACAGTGTTGGGGCTTCCTTTTGTAACCCAGGGGGTGTGTAAGAATGCCTGGGAACAAACTGCATCAAGTGGTGGAAGGTAGGAGCTGGTGCCCATCCAGGACATTGTGGAGTTTTAGTAAGCAACGCTGTAAAATTGTTCAGTGCTTCCTGCAGTGGCTCTACAAGACAGCCTCTGCTAAACATTAAACTGCATAAAATCATAAATACCTCATGTGAAAACCAAATATGTAACCCCCTCCCCATAATTGCCAATTTTGTTTTTCCTTCCCATCTATATCCCAGAGGTTACTTAGGCACACCGGATGGTGAGAAAGGTCTTGTTTCTATTTGGTCTATGACTAACTCCAGCCATGGCTGGAGTAGCTACATCACAGAAACTGACCAGTGCCACCAGGGCTCCATCTACACACAGAGGCCATCTCTGCACCATGGCCTCTGCAAGCTGCACCATTCTACACCCATCCAGGTGGACGGCAACACTGGGTAGAACCCAGACAGCCAAGGACAGAACCCATGAACAACTGCAAACCACTCACCTGGGAGAAGTCCTTCTGCAGCCTTTAGGCCTTGTGCACCCTCACGCTCGCTGCTAGCCCCAGCACTACCACCCAAAGGACAATGAGCTAAGGCTCACCCCACACCCTCTGGGGACTCCCTTTCTTTTATCTAGGATGGAGAGCTGAGGTAGTGAAAGCAGATGAAACTCAGAGCTATATCTATCCTGCTGCTGATGCCTGCCAAAGCAGTAAGAGCGACCGAGTAGAGGATACTGTACAGGGGTGCAGACAGAAGGTTCTATGGGCTTAAGGACTTGCAGGTGAGTCTACAGGCTTTGGTAGTGCCGAGGAGGTCAGTGGAGCCTTACATCTGTTGAGGAGTGGAGATAGACAGGAGCTCCTTTCTTCTGGAAGTGGGGGAGGAGCCGGAAGTGATGTTTTGGCTGCTAGTGGATGAGCGCTGCTACAGGAGCTATTACGAGGTTCTAAGATGATTGCTCTTATGACTGACAAGGAATTCCATCAAACTTTCTTCCCAAAGACAGTGGCTCTCTAGAGGATGCTGTGATCCTTAAAACATACTGACAGAGCAGGTCAGGGTAGATGGGTCAGTAGCTAAAGATACTATATGCCAAGTATGTCTTAGTCAGGGTTTCTATTCCTGCACAAAACATCATGACTAGGAAACAAGTTGGGAGGGAAGGGTTTATTCAACTTACACTTCCACGTTGCTGTTCATCACCAAGGGAAGTCAGTACTGGAACTCAAGCAGGTCAGGAAGCAGGAGCTGATGCAGAGGCCATGGAGGGATGTTTCTTACTGGCTTACTTCCCCTGACTTGCTCAACCTGCTCTCTTATAGAACCTAAAACTACCAGCACAGAGATGGCACTACCCAAAATGGGCCCTCCCGCCTTGATCACTAATTGAGAAGATGCTTCACAGCTGGGTCTCATGGAGGCATTTCCTCACTCAACGCCTGTTTCCTCTGTGATAACTTCAGCTTGTGTTAAGTTAACACACAAAACCAGCCAGTACACTTGACAATTGAGTTAGATTCCTGGGAATCACATGGTAGAAAGAGAGAACCAACCTCTTCAGGTTGTCCTCTAACCTCCATGTGTACACCATAGTGTATGAAAACACACACACACACACACACACACACACACACACACACACACACACCCCTCAAATAAAACAAAACCCAAAACCTAGAGGCTGACATTCAAATATGTGCATAAAATAAATAAAGAAGGAACCTAAGACAATGTTATTCCATGTAATGTACCAGAGGTATAAAGCCAACTCTTAAAACAATAAACATAGGAGCAAAATATCTTAGCATCACTGGTGTGGATCACTGGTGTGTGACCTGTATCCCTTCAAATACTCATCTGTGTATTATGAAGGATTACCCCAGAATCTATAGATTATTTTACTTGGAAAGAGGACTTGCTCATCGCTCTAAGGTTAAGAAGTGGCCATGTTGAGTGGGGCTAGACCTCAAGGGCATGGCCCATGTCCTTATCAGAATGGTGAGCTTTGGTTCCAGATACAGACAAGCCAGTAGGAGAAGATCTGTGATCCTGGAGGCAGAGGCTGCAATGAAGTATCCACAAGCAACAGAACCACACACAGGAGGCAGCTTTAGAGGCCAGGCATGATGTGAAAGACCTTCCTAGTGTCTTCAGACAGGCACTGGCCTTCTCACACCTTGCCTTTGTGTACCTGTCCTCTGGAGTTGTGTCATAAGCAGCCTGTGCTGCAGTTCTATGCTATAGCAGCATGAGGACTTAAAACCACCAGATTAAATGAAGGAGAATCTTTGTATGAGGTCCTGAGATGCTGAGAAGGGTAGGCAAGGGTATGGCCACTGTTATCTTTCTGTAATCTTTTTCTTCCCTTTCTCACATACGTGCTATATTGTAACACAATACTTCAATCCTCATTTATCCAAAAATAGAGTCAATATCGTTCCAGAGTTCATAATCTCCATGTGAAACAGTTCCTTAATTTAAATTGCCAGAGCCTAGTCAATCACTAGGTGCTTCTATATTTCTTCCTTTCTTATTTCATAACCTATTGGTGACTTGATTTTCCCTCACTCACTATTTAGACAAAAGATTTTTGAAGTTTCCTTAAAATATAGTAGAGGAAATCTGGATCTCAAAATGCAATCGAACTTTAAACACATGAGTATTTTAATTGTATTATTATCTTATCAGACAATATTGTTTGTTTATGGAGTTTGTCCAGGTAATCAACAATTGTAGAAAGAACAAAAATACAAAGGGAGAAATTTGAAACTAAATTCAATGCTTAACTTGATCTTTGCAACTTGGTGCTCTGAGGTCCAACCCAGACTGATCTTTTCCTCATTGTCAGTATATCTCTGCTGAAGCCTCCCATGGAACTGGGTCTGTAAAAGCATAACACAGGCTCTGGTTGACTTTCCAGACAGGTGTTGTTGCTCTTCACCTAGGAAGATGGATTTTGATAACAACTCACTAAAGACAATCAAGCCTGTGCTGAGAGACATCATGTCTAGCTGGAAATGCCAGTGGTTTTGAACTAATGCATCTCAATCATTGTACCAACCAAAACAAATTCAGAATTAGTCTCCCATTTATGGGTCACTAAAGTAAAATAAACAAGTTAAACTTTGGAGTGCCTCAAGGTATTGGAGTAAAAACGGGCTCATTCTAGGTTTGGGCTCTTTGATCTCTAGGAGGATATGATATATTTTGAAATGAATTGAAAGAGGGTTTTTTTTTTTTTTGGTTTGTTTGTTTTTTATCTTTTTAACTTTTGTAGATCCTCGCTTTAGAGGATGGTGGATGAGTGCTATCTACTTGAGATCCCTAAATTTGTTCAGTTTAATCATAGATCTTTGTGCTTGGCGGAGTTGTCGGTAAACAAGAAAAAGAACTGTGGTTCTGTATTCTTCAACACTCACTTTCTTTCCTCCACGTCTCCTTCATTCTCTGAAGTTCCAGACAGGGAATTGCCCTTAGCAGCAGCTCAAAGCCCGAGGTCAAAGAAAAGACAAAACCTAACAAAGAAATTGATCCTGGGGCACCTATGGAATGCTATAATCAGACCCATATTCTAGACACCAGCGTCCTCAGCAAATCGCCTCTGAAATGTAAAAATTTAATTTGTCAACATGTTTACATCATATCTTCCATCAATGTCGAGGCGGTGGCACTGTGCGGGGACATGGGGCCGGAGACGCCAGGCACGCTGAAATGAGCCGACGTGGACTGATTAGAGTTCACACTGGGCGGAATTGTCTGGGACAGCTCTGCACTCAGATTATTAACTCTGATACCAGATACTCTATCTCTTCACTGGGATTAGCATGAAAATTTTGATATGGATCGATAAGCAATCTCTCCTTTATAAAGAATCTCTGCAAGCTTCATTAATCTGTGTGTATGTTTATGTCAAGGAATTAAGACATCTTGATTACTGCTGCTTCTCCCCTTTTTAGTTCTTTGCGAGGAAAATCTCATATAAATTTATTAAATAAAAGGCTGGGCTGCTTACCTCAAAGAAAATTGCCTCTTTTCTTCTCCAGCCTCTTGGACAGAAACTGCTTGTCCCCAGTGGGGGATGTGAGAGGGAAAGGGGCTACTTTTTTGCTAACCCACAGGAAAACAAGGATAGTTTGAAAGCTGCATTTAAAACTCAATTTCAAAACTGTCTTGTCAAAGGTCAACTTTGCCATAAATGCACCCTGGGGTGACAAGCATTGCAGAATCTTACCATCTTGAATGTTATGTTATCATGATGGATGAATTCAGTCATTTTAATTGGGGTCCCAGTTTTGTTATATAAATTCTTTTGTATATTTATGGGATACAGGCATAGATCTGCACTGCCTTCCACACATTTAAACACTGGCTGGTGGGAATGTCCACTAGGGGTGTGGTCACTACCCACTGGAAGCTGAACTGAGAAGGTACTGTGCTGGAAGAACCGCACATCATGGATGAGTGGTCAGCGTTCAAGGGAGGTCTGAATCTTATGGAGTTCTAATTCATCATCTGAGAAACGCATGGACTTCCACACGCCCTGCTGATCGCTGAGAATTATCAAGGATCTGTTCCTTCATTCCTTGACACAGGACAAGAGCCAGAACCAGAAAGAGCCATGGAAACACCCCAAGTCTCTGCACATAACTGGACAAAAGCTTGGATCACTGCTGGAGAGATTCYGCACTAYAATTCCAACAGCAGCTAGAGAAGGGATGGTTCCCTTTGTAAATCTCAGTGGGTGAACAATGTTATTTCAATGATGACTGCAAAACCTATGAGACAGTTTAGTGTTGGGAAAAATATTGATAAGTATAAATTTGTTGTAATTTTCTTCTGAGAGGCTGTAACGTGTCTGCTCTGATTATAGAAGAGGTCAACTAAATCTAAGTGTATATGAAAATGTCATAAGGAAAAAATGCTACTTTGTAAGGTAGTTAAAAAATAAAAGGTTCTGGCAGTGGTGGCGCATGCCTGTAATCCCAGCACTCTGGGAGGCAGAGGCAGGCGGATTTCTGAGTTCGAGGCCAGCCTGGTCTACAGAGTGAGTTCCAGGA
>BDUI01020432.1:3752-19885 GCA_002335545.1 Apodemus speciosus
TCTCTCTCTCTGTCTCTCCTCTCCCTCTCCCCCTCTCTCTGTCTCTCTGTCTCCCTCTGTCTCTCTTTGTCTCTTTGAGTTAATTTCTGCAAATAACAAACTCAATTCAATTAAAATCTACTATTATATTAATGTAGTGACCAAATTTTATCATTTGTATTTTAGATTAACATCAAAAGGAGTATATAATATAGAAAAATCATTGGAGGAAGATGAATATCAAAAGTCATAGCTCAAATCTACTCTTCTGTAATTTTTCCTGCTTGGAAACCTTGGATGTTTTATCATTTGTCTATTTTCCATATTTTGTGCTTTATTATTTTTTGTTGTATGATCTGGCCAATACCTAACTATAGCACATCATATTAAGGTATGGACTTCTATTCTTCACTCTGAACACTATCCTGCTCTTGCTTCTTTAACCTTTCCAAGCACTGCTGCTTAATTAGATTTTTGCTTGTGTTTTCCTTGCTGTCTTAAATGACAAGCCTTATAGACTTACTGTCTATGAGTTCACTATGAAAGTTATGATATATTTGTCCATCTTTAAGTTTCTAAGATCAAAACCTCAAGGAGTCCCCAAGATGTGAGTGTTCTTTCTCTTGTGGCACTACTGCAGTTTGTAGTCTAAATTACTTATATGATAGTGGTTATTCGGCCTCCTTTGCTCCTGGAAGTAGAGACCTAGGAGGAATATGGTCATTCAAGAAAAATTCAAATCCTAACTGAACCTGCCTTGAGATGTTTCTGTTTATCCTCGGTGCACAGATTACAATGCAGAATGTCATCATGGTCCTCTGAGACATACCAGCCAGATATTTAGAAATATGTGATTGGCATAAGATACCAAGCATTAATGTTTTGACGGGAATAAGTCTTTTTGTTTTCCTATCTTAGCAAAGAGAAACCCAAAAAAAATGTATGAACTGCAACATTTTTTTCAGTTGTGGTCAGTTCTTTATTGGATAATGTTTGAAGGTTATTGTGATATCCAAGAGCTACCAATGGTACCTATATGTTGCATACAGTCCAGAGAATGGTTTACCATAACTATACTTTCTGTTCAGATTGAATGAATTTGTTATATATACAGCACAGTAAATATCAAAACAAGAAAAACAAGTAGCAGACACAATGATACTTGAGAAACATCATAAAATAAGGTAATCAAAACAACCAACAAAGAGTCATATTGTACATCAATTAAGGGAACAATCATAAAGAATCATCATCAAACATAATGCTCATAACATGTTGGAAACACAAACTGGGGAAATCATGCTGAGGAAGACAGCAGGAATTCCCCATCAAGTATCCAGGGCAGAAGAATGTCCCTCTGTAAAAGTACACAAACAAGTCAAGCATTTACAGCAGTCTAGCAGAAATGATTAGGGGAGCCTAGAAAGTCTTGGCACTTTTCATAATAGTTTTGGGCAAGGCAAAGAAAGCATTTTCTTCTTGGATGAGTTAATAGTTCATCTTCCCTTTTCAGGAACTTTCATATTCTCAGATAAACACTAGAAACTTCAGTTACAAAAAGTTTCCCTATTTGCTCTAGTCAAGAAGAATGTTTTTATATTCTTAGTTTCTTCTTTTTACTGAGTAAGGGGACCAGACAGCCCCAAGACAGAGAGTTTCATAGGAAATAAGGGACAACCACCTCATTCCATAGTCTGCTTTGCTTTCGAAAAGATTATAAAGCATATGAGAATTTTCCAATTACAAAGTATGTTATGCTATAGGTTCCTGGTAGGTTTATTGCAGTACTGTTTATTTTGAAATTACAACAATAATCAGATTAGAAATAAGAACAATTTGTGGATAAATTTACATGATCMTTTCAAAAATATTGCATATGGTTGTCCACTTCATTATCTGTTGCAGAGGCTATGTGAATCTCTTAGAAAAAGTACTTCATATCCATCTTGTACAGCTTACGTGAATATTTAAAATTGAAATCATTTTCTTAAAAAGTTCATTAGGTGATTGCCTCCACTGGCAGTTATTTTAGTGACTAAATGCTTACCAAAAAGGGTACATTTTCTTAAAGATAAGTAATAATTTGAATTTATTGAAAATATTATCTCATGCCAAAGTATTGAAGTGCTAATTATTGCTCATTTGCTTCCAAGCATCTTCTCTAAACCACAGATCAGATCACACTAATGATTTTTTGTCACACTTCAAACATAGAAAGCCACCATCTGACCATAATAATCCCCTTATTCATATCCTAGGCTACAGCTCCTTCTATCCCTTAAAAGTTATCTTTCTACTCTACAACTATCAGTGTCCTTATAATATTTATTTTATTTTTGTGTTTTTGTTTATTTTCTTTAATTATTGGACATAGTTTTAATACAATATATTCTGAACATGTTTCCACTACTGCAACATCTCCCAGATCTGCACTTTTCCACTCACCATAGTCCATATTATTTMTTTTTCTTCCACATTAGGACAAAATGCACACCTTAAATAATAATAACAATGCAATAGAATTAGGTAAAATAAAATCAAAACAGAATATGACAAAAAAACAGAAAAAAAGACCAAAGAAAGCTTTCAAAAAGCACATACAGACACAAAGACACTAGTATTCTTACATGTAAATGTACAACAAAAAAACAAAGCTGGAAAAACATAATGTATGCTCAAAGACAGGAAGAGAGAGAGAGAGAGAGAGAGAGAGAGAGAAAGAGAGAGACAGGGAGGGAGGAAGGAAGGAAGGAAGGAAGGAAGGAAGGAAGGAAGGAAAGAAAGAAAGAAAGAAAGAAAGAAAGAAAGAAAGAAAGAAAGAAAGAAAGAAAGAAGAAAGATGAGTGAACTAGAGAGAGACAGAGACAAAGACAGAAAGAGAGACAATGAGACAGAGAAAAACAGATAGAAAGAAGTCTTGACAAAGTACTATGAAAAAAAGAATCTCAAAATGAACTCTCCTCTTCTGGAAATGGGTTATACATACTTGACATATTGGCTAAAAAGGCCCCATGGTAGCTCCCAAATAACCAAGTCTTTTTCTAAAACAATTGGTTGATCTCTACAAACTGACTACAATGTATTAGTTCAGAACACCACACCTTCACAATTTATTGAACATGGGGAAGTTCAGCTAGTGCTGACCTAGAGTCTTCATCTGTACTGATGCATGTTCAAGTTACCATATGGCACAGTGTACACTACAAAAGAAGAAAAGTAAACACCAATCTGGTTATGAACCTTTGGATCTACAATGATTCCTGCCTGCAAGGAAGACGTAGTGTGAGACTGGCAGAAAGATTCTGGGACTCACCAACCAATGTGTAATTGAGTTTATAGCACACTCGAAGAAATGGTACTTATAACTGATGCTGTTTAAGACCCACCTGAGGCTAAAGCCAAGGGATAAAGGGACAAACATAATTCTAATRGTCTACTAAATGATCATAGAAATACAATAATTTTTAACAACCTTCTGCTATACTTATTGATCAGTGTTTTGCTCCTTCATCACCAAAGAAGATTTCTCTGGTAGTAGAGATGAGTRAATACTGGGTCCGTGAAAAGTATACAGAGAGTGAGTAACCTTTAAACATTCACTCCTAAATGGGATGCTTCCATCACTTCTTGCAGCTAAAGGCTAAGGGAACATTGCAGAAGAACATGCAGAAAGATAGTAAGAGACAGAGGGGATGATGAACACCAAGGGATTAGGCCTTATTCATTTTCTTAAMTAGTGATTAATGTGGCAGGGCCCAGCTCATTTTGGGTACTATTGTCCTTGAGCATGAAGCTGTGAGTTCTTTTAAAAAGAAAGCTGAGGAAACCTAGAGAGATCAAACTAATTACCTGCACTCCAATATCCTCTATCAGTTTCTGTCTCCATGTTTCTGCCTAGTTGGATGTTGTGTCCTGACTTCCTTCAGTGATAAATGGTGATTTGGWAGCTTAATACTAATAGCTCCTTTCTCAAGTTGTTTTGTCCTTCTGTTTCATTACATCAATAATAATCTTAACTGAGGCAATTGCTAAAGCACTGATTCTCAACATGTCCCAATCTCTTGGGGTGGTGGTGAAAAGGCCCTTTCACAGAGGTCAACTAAGATAATAAGAAAACACAAATTTTTACATTAAGATCCATAAAAGCAGCAAAATTGGAATTATGACATAGCAATAGAAATAACTGTATGTTTGGGGGTCACCACAACATGAAGAGCTGTATTAAAATCAGCAGTATTAGGAATATTAAGAACCACTGTTCTAAAATAGAAAAGTATGACTTCACATAATTGAGTCAAATACTTGTTTTCTTTATTATTATTATTATTATTATTATTATTATTATTATTATTTACTAGTCTTTTTATTTGTTATTATTTCAAATGTTATCCCCCTTGCAGGTCTGCCCTCCATGAACCCCCCTACCCCATTCCCTTGTCCTTTGCCTCTAAGAGGGTGCTTCTCCATCCACCCGACCACTCTCACCTTACCCATCTAGCATCCCCCTTTTCTTGGGCATCAAAACTCCACAGGACCAAGCCACTCCCCTACCATTGATTCCAGATGACTCAGTGCTTGCAACATATGTATTAGGAGCCATGTACCATCCCCTRTATACTCTTGTTGGTGGTTTAGTCCCTGGGAGCTTCTGAGGGGTCTGGCTAATTGGTAGTGTTCTTGTTATGGGGTTGTAATCCCAGATGTCAGCTCCTTCAGCCCTTCCTCAACCCTTCCACTAGGAGTCTTCAGCTTGTTTTCTTTTTGAGGCAGCCTTTGTTGTGGATTTTGTCTGGCCTCAAACTGGCTAAAACTGAACTCAATATCATTCTACATCTATCACCAAAGTTCTGGGAATAGAAGGGTCTACARTCATCCTCTGTTTTATTCAGTGCCAGGGATTCAAATGACAACTTTGTACATACAAGCATTGCTCTATGCCTACTAACCCACATACCTACTCACATACCAGTGGAAATGTTTCTCTCACCATAGAATTCCTTATCACATGTTCAATCAAAAAGTCTAAGCCACAGCAATCTCAGTTTTTTAATCAAACTTGATATATAAAGTTATTACAGTAAAGAGTTTATATTTTCATCCCTGTTCTACAAATACTATGAGTTCAGAGTCACAAAGCCTTCAATCTGCCTTTTGCTTTCACTGCTATTCAAGTTTTCCTCTCCTACATGGAGATAAACTTTTTACTCAGTGAGTTGTTATGAGATTGCAAGCAAGGAATAGGAATATAGTGTGCGGTCTGGCAAATATTCAATAAATATTATTTCCTCTAACCTACCTTCTCTTGACACTTCCATTTAATACACACATTTATGCTCTGATATACTATATATAATATCTTATACATTAACTTTTCTTAATATAGTTGTTTTATTTGAAATAAGAATTAGAACTGACAAAATCAGTTTGAAGCTAATTTTCTAAATGACACAAGAAAACCAAGACTAAAACTTGAGATGCTACCTATCAAAATGGAGACTAGATTCCTGTTTCCCATATGTATAAGACCCCATGTGACTCCCCTGTGTCTACTGCTTATACGGTTTCAGGATACAGAACATTAAATTCAAGCCAGAAGAGATTTTGGCCACCAGCATTTTAACATTGGCATCAGAAATGTTTTCAAAATGCAATAGTTAGGGATTATGTTTGATTCCCATCAGTGTGAAAATGAAACCTTCCATATTTTTGGTAAGTGATCTCCAAGGGTCTCCAAGGTGACTAAGATTGATGAAAAGTGTGAGGGAAGAGTTTGATGCCTGTGAATGATAAGAGAGATTTGACTGGGGTCCCAGATCTCAACCAAGTCCAGGCACACACTTGTCTCTGACTGTGCAACTTTAGGCTCAGTGCAGGTGTTTTATAACATGTATTTTGATTACTCAAAAATTTTCCTTCCTCGGTGACATTAATTTAAGGATCATAAGCCAAAGTCCTCAAACCCCATGAGGACACACTGAGCAAGGATTGTCTGAAATAGGACCTGGTTTAACTCAGAAGGGATGCTCCTATTTCAGCCCAGAAAGGCCACTACAGAATGTTTACTTTCACTGTTATTATAATGGTTCCAATTTTAGAAAATATTAAAAACTGTACTTAATATGACTGGTGCATTCGAACTAAGCATGGGAACTGTTAATAAAGAAAATCTTTGTTTTGCTCACTATTGTGGACAAAATGTTATAGCTACGATCAGTTTTAGTTTCCACATATTCTGAAAGAAAAACATCCATTAATACATTTATTGTTAAATAATGTATAATTATTAGGAATTGTTGTCATTCTAATATCAAATAAAATTGACTTTCAAACAGAAGTTAYTAAAAAAGATAAGAAAGTACATTTCATACATGTAAAAAAAATCTACCAAGATGAACTCTCAATTCTGAACATCTATGATCCAAATGCAAGGGTACCCAAATTCATAATAGAAACTTTACTAAAGCTCAAAGCTCACATTGCACCTCACACAATAATAGTGGGAGGCTTTAACACCCCACTCTCAGCAATGGACAGATCRTGGAAACAGAAACTAAATAGAGATGCAGTAAATTTACAGATATTATGAAGTAAATGGATTTAACAGATAACTACAGAATATTTCATCCTAAGAACTAAAGACCTTCTTCTCAGTACCTTATGGTACCTACTCCAAAACTGACCATATATTTGGTTACAAAACAGACCTCAACAGATACAAGAAGACTGAAATAATCTTATCCATCATATCAGATCATCACAGTCTAGGGCTGGTTTTCAATAACAACAAAAAGAACAGAAATTCCACATATACATGGAAGCTGAACAATGCCCTACTCAATGATTACTTGGTCAAGGAAGTAATTAAAGAAATAAAGTAATAAGGAAAGAAATTAAAGAATTTTTAGAATTTAATGAAAATGAAGGAACAGCATATTCAAACTATAGGACACAATGAAAGCAGTGCTATGAGTAAAACCCATTGCTATAAAGTGCCTGGAGAGAGCATACAGTAGCAGATTGACACCAAACCTGAAAGGTCTATAACAAAAAAAGAGCAAATACACCCAAGAGGAGTAGACAGCAGAAAGTAATCAAACACAGGGCTGAAATCAACCAAGTAGAAACAAAAAAGAATTATACAGGGAATTGACAAAACCAGGAGCTGGTTCTTTGAGAAAGTCAGCAAAATAGATAAACCCTTAGCCAGACTAATAAGAGGGCACAAAGACAGTGTCAAAATCAACAAAATCAGAAATGGAAAGGGAGAGATAACAATGGAAACCAAAGAAATTTTTTAAAAAAAATCATCAGATCCTACCTTACTACAAAAGCCTACACTCAAAAAACATGGGTGAAATGGCCAATTTTCTAGGCAGATTCTAATTAACAAAGTTAAATCAGAATCAGATATACCATCTAAACAGTCCTATTATGCCTAAGGAAATACAAGCAGTCATTGAAAATTTCCCAATCAAAAAAGCCTAGGACCAGATTGATTTAGTACAGATTTCTATCAGAGCTTCAAAGAAGACATCATACCATCACTCTTCTAACTATTCCACAAAATAGAAACAGAAGAAACACTACCAAATTTGTTCTATGAAGCCACAACCATTACACTTATACCCAAACAACACAAAGACTCAAGGAAGAAAGAGAATTTCAGACCAATTAGATACTCCCTTATGAGTGTCTAAATACTCAATAAAATTCTCACAAGCTGAATCCAAGAACACATCAAAATAATCATCTGTCATGATCAAGTAGGTTTCATCCCAACGGATGGTTCAATATACAGAAATCCATCAATGTAATCCACTATGTACAAACTCAAAAAAATGAAAAATAAAACCATATGATCATCTCATTAGAGACTGAGAAAGCACTTGACAAAATTCAATTCCCCTTCATAGTAAAAGCCTTGGGAAGATCAGGAACACATGGCCCATACCTAAACATAGGAATAACAATATATAGCAAACCAGTAGCCAACATCTAACTAAATGGAGAGAACCTTGAAGCAATGGCACTAAAACCAGGGACTAGACAAAGATGCCCACTCTCTCCCTACCTATTGAGAAAAGGGATACAAATTGGAAAGAAAGGGTTTGAAATATCACTACTTGCAGACAATATGATAATATACTTAAGGAGCACCAGAAATTTCAACAGAGTTCCTAAACCTGATAAACAACTTTAGCACAGTGGCTGGATGTAAAATTAACTCAAACAAATCAGTAGCCTTCCCCCACTCTAAGGATAAACAGGCTGAAAAACAAATTAGGGAAATGACACCCTTCACAATAGATACAAATAATATAAAATACATTGGCGTGACTCTAACCAAGCAAGTGAAAGATCTGTATGACAAGATGTTCAAGTCTCTGAAGAAAGAAATGGAAGAAGATCTCAGAAGATGGAAAGATCTCCCATGCTCATGGATTGGCAGGATTCATATAGTAAAAATAGCCATTTTGTCAAAAGCAATATACAGATTCAAAGCAATCCCCATCAAAATTCCAAACCAATTCTGCCTAGAGTTAGAAAGAGAAATCTGCAAATTCATTTGGAATAACAAAAAACAAAGGATATTGAACACTACTCTCAATAATAAAATAACTTCTTGGAGAATCCCCATCCCACACCTCAAGCTGTATTACAGATTAATAGTGATAAAATATGCACGGTATTGATACAGAGGCAGGCAGGTAGATCAATGGAATGGAATTGAAGATCCAGAAATGAACCCATATACCTATGCTCACTTGATTTTTGACAAAGGAGCTAAAAGCATCCAGTGGAAAAAAGACAGCATTTTCAACATGGTGCTGTATCAACTGGCAGTCAACATGTAGAGGAATGCAAGTTGATTCAGATCCATTCTTATTGCCTTGTGTAAAGCTCAAGTCCAAGTGGATCAAGGACATCCATATAAAAGCAGATAACACTGAAACTAATAGCAAGGAAAGTGGGGAAGAGCCTCAAGCACATAGGTACTGGGGAAATCATCCTGAACAGAAAAACAATGGCTTATGCTCTAAGATCAAAAATAAACAAATGGGACCTCATAAAACTGCAAAGCTACTCTAAGACAAAGGACACTGTCAATAGGTCAAAACAGAACAGAAATCGAACAGATTTGGAAAAGATCTTTACAAATCCTTTATCTGACAGAGTATTAATATCCAATATATACAAAGAACTCAAGAAGTTAGACACCAGAGAATTAAATAACCCTATTAAAAATGGGGCACGGAGCTAAATAAGAATTTTCACATGAGGAATATCAAATGTCTGAGATGCAACTAAAGAAATGTTCAACAACCTTAGTCATCAGGGAAATAAAAATGAAAACAAGGTTGTGATTCCACCTGGCACCTGGCAGAATGACTAAGATCAAAAACTCAGGTGACAGCAGATGCTGGCAAGGATGTGGAGAAAGAAGAACACTATTCCATTGTTGGTGGGATTGCAAGCTGGTATAACCACTCTGGAAATCAGTCTGGTGGTTCCTCGGAAAATTGGACATAGTGTGTGTTACCTGAGGAGCCAGCTATACTACTTCTGGACATATACCCAGAAGATGCACTCACATGTAATAAGGACACATGCTTCACTATGTTCATAGCCGCTTTATTTATAATAACCAGAAGCTGGAAAGAACCCAGATGTCCTTCAACAGAGGAATGCATAAAGAAAATGTGGTATATTTACACAATGGTATACTACTCAGCTTTTAAAAATAATGAATTCATGAAATTCTTAGGCAAATGGATGGAACTAGAAAATATCCTGAGGGAGATAACCCTGTCACAAAAGAACACACATGTTATTCACTCATGGATAAGTGGATATTAGCCCCAAATCTCAGAATACCTAAGATAAAATTCACAAACTATATGAAGCTCAAAAAGAAGGAAAACCAATGTATGGATGCTTCAGCCCTTCAGGGGGAACAAAATACTCACAGGAAGAAATACTGAGGCAATGTGTGGATCAGAGACTGAAGAAAAGGCTATCTAGAGACTGCCCCACCAGGAAATCCATCCCATACACAGTCACCAAACCCAGACACTATTATGGATTCCAAGAAGTCCTTTCTGACAGGAGCCTGATATAGCTGCTCCTGAAAGAATCTGTCAGAGCCTGAAAAATACAGATGAGGATGCTTGAAGCCAACCATTCAACTGAGCACAGGTCCCCAATGGAGGAATTAGAGAAAGGACTGAAGGAACTGAAGGGGTTTGCAACCCCATAGGAAGAACAACAATATCAATCAACTAGAACCCCCAGAGCTCCCAGGATCTAAACCACCAACCAAGGAGTACACGTAAAGGAACCCATGGCTCCAGCTGCATATGTAGCAAGAATGGACTTGTTGGGCATCAATGGCAGGAGAGGTCCTTGATCCTGTGAAGGCTTGATGCCCCAGTGTATGGGAATGCCAAGGCCAGGAGGATGGATTGGGTGGGAGGGTGGGGAGCACCATAATAGAAGCAGGGGGAGGGGGATGGGATAATGGGTTTTCAGNATATTTACACAATGGTATACTACTCAGCTTTTAAAAATAATGAATTCATGAAATTCTTAGGCAAATGGATGGAACTAGAAAATATCCTGAGGGAGATAACCCTGTCACAAAAGAACACACATGTTATTCACTCATGGATAAGTGGATATTAGCCCCAAATCTCAGAATACCTAAGATAAAATTCACAAACTATATGAAGCTCAAAAAGAAGGAAAACCAATGTATGGATGCTTCAGCCCTTCAGGGGGAACAAAATACTCACAGGAAGAAATACTGAGGCAATGTGTGGATCAGAGACTGAAGAAAAGGCTATCTAGAGACTGCCCCACCAGGAAATCCATCCCATACACAGTCACCAAACCCAGACACTATTATGGATTCCAAGAAGTCCTTTCTGACAGGAGCCTGATATAGCTGCTCCTGAAAGAATCTGTCAGAGCCTGAAAAATACAGATGAGGATGCTTGAAGCCAACCATTCAACTGAGCACAGGTCCCCAATGGAGGAATTAGAGAAAGGACTGAAGGAACTGAAGGGGTTTGCAACCCCATAGGAAGAACAACAATATCAATCAACTAGAACCCCCAGAGCTCCCAGGATCTAAACCACCAACCAAGGAGTACACGTAAAGGAACCCATGGCTCCAGCTGCATATGTAGCAAGAATGGACTTGTTGGGCATCAATGGCAGGAGAGGTCCTTGATCCTGTGAAGGCTTGATGCCCCAGTGTATGGGAATGCCAAGGCCAGGAGGATGGATTGGGTGGGAGGGTGGGGAGCACCATAATAGAAGCAGGGGGAGGGGGATGGGATAATGGGTTTTCAGGGGGCTATTGAAATGGGGGATAACATTTGAAATGCAAATAAAGAAAAATCAATCAATCCATTAATTAATTAATTAATTAATTAATTAAGAAGTGGGTGGTTGATTGTTGGAGGGTATTTTTGTGCACTGTGCATTCTGATGTTGATTTCTGTACCCAGAGACCTGGTKGTAGTCTGTACTTTGGCATGAATTAAAAATCTGTCACATGGATTGAAAATCATGTAGCAAATTTAGAAGAAAGGCGTGCTCAGAAAAGACCTTACTTTTACAGTTGATTATCTTGTATTTCTTTGTCCTTCAGGGTTTTTATGGTACAGTCATCTGGTAGACAAAATGACCTTGAGGTTCAATGCTCTGTTTGACCCTGATCTATGCCCTAGGTAGTGATACCATATCTCAAAATAAAACTGAACACAATAAAAACATCTTTTTTGAAGATATAAGAATAAAAGTGAAGTAAACATAGTGTTTGAATTGTCAGTGTTGTGATGGTAGTTTTAATAAACCTGGGGCAAGTCAGTATGTTATGTTTAAATATTCTATATATGAYCAGATTATTACTTAGCTTYGTCAAGGTTTTTCACAGTAAGCACAATCATCTCATAATGATAGCGTCAGAACTTTGTTTTCTGTATGGAGGGAGAATAAAACTTTTCAAACAGGACAGATCTGAACTTCCAAAAGYAAATCTATCATTTTACATTTTGAGATGTGATTGTCATTAATGTTATGCTTACAAACAAGAGCTTAACATAACTGTCCTCTGAGGGAATTTATCCAACACTGACTGTAACAGATGCAGATAACCACAGCCAAACCTTTGGCAGAGGACAGGGATTTTATAAAAGAGYTCAGGAATGATTGATGGGCCTAAAGGGGATGAAACCCCATCGTTTAACCAACAGAGTCAMTAATTCTGGACCTCTCTGAGCTCTCAGAAACAGAACATCCAACCAATGCACACACACAGATTTGAATGAGGCCCGAGGCACATGTATGGCAGGTGTGAAGCTCAATCTTCATGTGGTTCCCTAACAACTGGAGAAGAGGCTCTCCCTATARCTGTGGCCTATTGTGGTATCCATTTCCCAACAAGGCTGCACCAAATCTGGCAGAGACTTGATGTGCCAGGGTAGGGAGCTTCATTCTTTCAGAGGACAAGGTAAGGGGAGCTGGGGAGTGTCTCAGTAAGAGGGGAGGAGAAGGGGCAGCATTTGGGATGTAAATTAATTAATTAATTAAAATTAAAACCAAAAGAAAGAAAGAAAGAAAGAAAGAAAGAAAGAAAGAAAGAAAGAAAGAAAGAAAGAAAGAAAGAAAGAAAGAAAGGAGGAATGAGAGAGAGAGACAGAGAGACATAGAGAAGAGAAATGTGATTGTTTACATGTCTCCCACTTGATACGCCTACAGCCCTCCAAGTCAGAGATATTTAGTCTACCAAATAACTGTAGGACATAAATTAAACTCTATAAGATAAACAAAACCAAGAATAAACTACTCATCTGTCATAATTGAATGCAGAGTATGAATTTTACTCATTTTTGCTCTGATTATTAGTAAAAAATACTTGACAAATCTTTTGCAAATATACTTCTAAATAGTACCCCAAAGGAAATATAAACATGAGCGCAAATATATTATTTCTATTATAATTACATTATACCTGTGTAACATAAATTATATATTAAGATGATCAGATGGTTAGTTACCTTAGTTAGAGCTAAAATGATTCTGTCCTTCTATCATGAAGAGGACTGTTTTCGATTTTTAGTAAATATGATTAGCTTCCTCACTTGTAAATAGAAAGGTCTCACAAGAAAATTCCATACAATACTTGAACAAAAGCAACTTTTGGATTTTTATTATAGTTGTACCAGTTAAATACAGATGTCAAGTTAGTGGAGGATGTTTATTTATTGTATTACTATAACTGTGTAATGAGAAATTCATGAAACTAATCACTACAGTGTCAGAACATATCATTCCATGAATAATGATTATTGGTATTATATTGCAACTTGGGTGCAGCTTAGTTATCTTCTTTTCTCTAGGCATTAAATGTAGACCAGTATCCATTTTTCTATAGCAGGAAATTATCAGTCATACACGGTGAGAATTCTTAGCCATTGCTCCCATGGATGGAATGTATCCTGGCAACCTTCTTCCCATTCCAAATCTGTACTCAACACAGCTCTCTCTCTCTCTCTCTCTCTCTCTCTCTCTATATATATATATATATATATATATATATATATATATATATATACACATATATATATATATATATATATATACACATATATATATATATATATATATATACACATATATATATATATATATACACACATATATATATATATATCTTTCTCTCTCTCTCTCCTTGGTTCCTATGTCTCCTTCCATTTGATCTTAATTAAAACATAGGAATTAATAAATATTACTGTAAACAACTGTCTAAATCATGAGATTAAAAACAGTAACTGTCATTCTGTCTCAATTTTCAACTTCTGCTTCCCGTTACTTGGGCCCACTGTGGTTACAAGTATTCATGTAATTTAAAACAGCTCAGTTGGAGAACAAAATTATATGAAAATAGGATATATAAAATTATAATACAGAAAACATTGATGACTGATGACACCCAAGAATTTTTTGGAAAGTGTGAAATAGTGTGAAAAATAAAATGGTCAACTAGAGGTCAGAAAACAACTTGAGACAGGCCCAAACTTAAACAAAGAGCTGACAGTTTAACTTAAACTGGATCTAGACATGGCTGTCCTAGATTATCTAAGGGGGCAGCATGTGAATATCTATGCAAGCAAAYAAAATGATTATATACAAAGGAATAAACCTGGGTAAATATGGAGCTGTATGAACAGCAGATAGACAGTCAACWTACTCTAAGTTTAATGACAGTCAATGTCAGTTTAGACCCAAGTATATCCTACACATTCAACTTATTATCAGTTTTTTGAAAGCATGAAATACAAATACAAATATACATATTTGTATTTCATATATGGAATTTAAGGTTTTTGCCTTTAGCTTGTATGCTYCTCAAGATGATCTAGTATGAGTAATAATCATTAAAATAATAATTATAATAATATCTATGTGAATGCAGTGGTTTCCAATGGCTAGAGGAAAAAACTGTGTTAAAACGACAGTAAAACTAATGAGTGTTTTGTTTGCAGGAGGGAAGTTGTTCAATTATAACCAAATCCATTTCAGAGATGTCTTTTCTAYCAACCATGGAAGCAGTAGACCTGAATYTTTTCAAAGCACTAAAGAAATTTTGTCCAATGTTTACCATTTTGAAAYATGACTGYCCATCTCTTTGCTCAATAAATCACTAGTTACAATCAGTACTTTTCTAGYAATTGGATTTCTATCAGTGTACCCATGAGACAGAYCATGGCCTCCAAGAGTTAACATTAAATATAAACACATATAATATTGYGTGTGCATGAATATATATTATCTTAAAAATATCTAAATAWGTAATTCAGATACTAGGATAAAGRTACTTCTCTATTCCTACTCTATTGATTGTATCATATATTAACTTCAWGATAAATATTMCCATGGATATTGTSGTATCAAGTAGAGGMCAAGATAAAWCTCAAATTGGAAAAGYAGATGAGAGTGAAGGTGAAATGAAAATAAGCTTCAGAACTGGAAATGTTCAACAATGAGCATTATCCTCCTCCTTATCATCTATAGGTAATTGCTTTTTACTTGGAAGGGTACCATAATATTTACTTCTGTCWTCTAAAGACCAACAAGGAGTGATGTTGAGTGAGAAGTTCCCTTAACTTTGTGCATTTGAATACTTGATTCATGACAGCACTGTTTGAGGGTCATAGGAGTTGTTGCTAAAGTAAATATGTCACTGTAGGTTAGCTTTGAGAGATTAAAGAATTGTGTCATTCTGAGGATGAGGTTTCTAAGTCACTCTAGGTTGTAGATGAGTTCTCAGATTTCTGCCTCAGCCAACATACCATCCACGATTATGAATTCATATCCTCTGGAATCATTATCTGGAACCAGATAAACTTTTCTATAAATTGTCTTGTTCGTATTGTATCACATGTTATTTATCATATATGCACACAAGTGTATAACTATAACATATTATATGTATATATTATGTATATTGTGAATAGTACAGAATATACACACTTAGACATACATGCATGTATATATTCATGTATGTATGTATGTATGTATGTGTATATGTATGTTCTGTGTACTACTCACAATATTGTATTGTGTGTAATGATCACATTGTTGGATGAAAGGATATATGTGTGAGACACTGTTGTAAAGATGAGATAAAAACTGTTAGAAGTTAAAAGAATAAAACTTTCATAAATAAAGATTTTATATTGTATAATGATTTTACTAATGTCTCACTGGGTGTTCACTGCACTACAAACAGCCCATTGAAACACAATAGACAAGATGCCAATTCGACCTACTTTCACATATAGCCAAGCAGAACATTCACTGCAACTTTTATCTCAACCATTTCTCACCTTGTCCCAATATCTTTTCCATAAATTATTGCACAGACTATCTCAATGCCTCTCTGCTTCCACCCATGCCTTCCAAAATATCTAAGTTGTGACCTTATACTAGCTCTCTGTTCAAAATCCTGAAATAGATGGCTAGCTCAGTCAGATTAAAATCTCAAGCTCATACAACCCACTGAAAGGCACACAGCTCCTGTTACCTCTTTGAACTTGGATACAACTCCTGTTCATCTTGCTCACACATCTCCAGTTACCTGCTCT
>BDUI01020442.1:29178-41262 GCA_002335545.1 Apodemus speciosus
AAAAAAAAACCTTTATATTTTAATATGCCTTATCCAGTACAATAGCTGGTTAACTTTCTAACCTCCATGCTACTAGAATGTACCTACCGCCAATAATTCTGAGTTACTACTTACTCATTTCTGTGCTCTATCTTGTCCACTCTTGACCCAATTGAGCAGCCCTCTGGGCTCTGCTTTCTCCTAGGGTGCTCTCCTTGCTCCTTTACTCCATATTGTGGCCTCTGTGTCTTCCCTCTCTTCACACTCTCCCTACATGGCAGATCTTTCGATCTCCTCTTCCTCCTTCTCCTCTTCCTCCTCCTTCTCTTCCTTCTCCTCCTCCTTGTGTTCTGAAACTCAGGAATCCTAAATTCTGCCTCTGTCTGTCCTTACCAGCTATTGACTGCTGGTGTCTTTATTTACCATTCAGAATTAACTGGGGGCAGGTTCCCAGAAGCTACGTGCAGACCATCTCCTGCAGTATTTTGAGGTTCCTAACACAAGCAGCTGCACCTGCCTCCTGCAATGATCCCAGAGCCTTGAGAAGAGAGAGAACGTGCTGTAGATATTCAGTCTAGGGATTAACACTCCATTTTCTCTGCACACTAACCTGTTATGAGTCCCTTAATGATCACTATCTACTACAAAAAGTAGGTTCTCTGATRAAGGCTGAAAGCTGTACTCATCTGTGGGCATGAAGTTATGTATTTAGGGTAAGAGGGTTTTTTTTTAATACTATGTTCATTTACCTGAATAATCATAGCAAATTCTTCCCTAGGACCCATGGCATACTCAGTCACAGGTTCTTGGCTCAGTTAAGAGTACCWGACGTGAATTCCACATTAAGGAGTTGTCTTTAAATCCAATCAGAAAGTGGTTGGTTACACCCTAAACATTTGTGCCACTATTGTCAGTGAGCATATCTTTTCAAGGCAGTTGTTATTGTAGTTGGCAGGGTTCACATCAGGGCAAGACTCGGAGACCAGTAACATGCATAGCACCTTCCAGCATTATGAACAGTAGCAAGTAGATATGAAGGTTCCAGGTCAGTACCTGCTTAATTTCTCCCTATTCTATGACTCCAGTATGAGATGTCTTCAGCAGTAGGCTCGTTCCATCAAGTTCTAGTGGGGAACCAGGAATATTGACGATGACTATTGTTTTCCCTTAATTGGATCTCACTGATTAAAAATGTAAAGTGAAATAGCCACACCCAGGACTTGATTTTTTTTTTTTTTTGATACTTAGGACATTCCAGAGAGGCGATGTTTGCTGTATAGATAATTCTAATTGAACTCTTTTTATATGTGTGTATATGTATCATGCATTGTAGGAAGCATCTACAGGAATTGGTTTCCATCTGGATTTTTCACAGGACTTTAGTGTTATCCCTATCATTTTCCACTCTGTACCTTGTGTCCCCATTCCTTATCTCCTCAACTCTCACACTGACCCATTATTCCCCGTTTTCTCCTTCCCACTATCTGTTTTCTATCCCTAAATCTCTCTCCCTGTCCCTGTCCCTTTCCTAGTTTCTCAACTTCCCAACTTCTACAGGTCCAATTTAAATATATGTAACTAAAGTTCTAATGCGAGGTTTCACCTATGAAAGACAAATACATGGTGTTTGTCTTCCTGGGTTTGGGTTAACTTATTCAGGATGATTATCTCCAGCTATATTTATACACCTACAAATTTCATAATTTCGTTTTTCTTTACCGTTGAGGAAAATCCCATTGCATAGATGCAACCTCTATTCCTTATCCATTTGTCAGTTGATAGACATTTAGCCTGATGCAGCAAAGTCAATATTGAAAAGAAAAAGTATACTACACTAAGGGTAGATTAGTGGTAGAGTAGTGGACTAGAGTAAGGTACTGGAATTGCCTTAGCAATGCCTATGCACACATACTCACATGCACACCCACATACATGTACGTTTACATACACTCATACACACTCATATACGTGAACACTCACAAACACACAGAGACAGACAGACACATACATACAAACACACACATATACAGATAGACAGACAGACATACTCACATACACATATACACCCACATATATGCACATTCACATACACTCACATAGATGCTCACATACATGAACAYTCACATACACACATATACAGAGACACACCAAGAGAGAAACAGAGACAGAGACAGAGAGAAATAATGGGAATGGCAAAGAATAGCTTCTTCTTAAACCCATGGACCAGAATGGAAGATATATTTAAAGAAGGAGAATCATTGGTCTTAAATTCCCTTTCTGGAATGTAAATAGCACAGTTGAGAACAGTTTCTCCTTTCCTGACTCTGGCAGTAAGTGACTGTGGCAGCTGGTTTGTCTTCTGTGGACAAATCCAAGTGCTGAACGAAACTTCTCACTAGCTTCAGCTCTGGTGACGGATGTTGCAGAAAGTGGGGCTGAGCATTGAAGGAGACGCTCTCAAAGGTCCCACTGAGGTTGGTTGAGCATGCACTGGTACTTTAGAAAATCATTTTTGGTAAAACTTTCTTACCTCACCAGGGGCTGGCTCAGTTTTCTAAGCTTGTATCGCTCCTTGTTGGATGGGTTGAAAGGTCCATATTAAGTGATGCTAAATAATTCTAGGAAAATTAAGTCAGAATCTGTAGTCTGATAGAAATGAACCTGGGGTCAGGAACTTAGTTTTTGTATTCTAAATTTCAATTTAATGGATTTTGGAGTCATGTTTTCTGTTTGGAGTTCATGAATGCTCTTCATTTATCAGTGTGTCACAGACATTTTAAAAGCACAGAGTTACAATAGACACTTTTCACTGAATTTGCCATTGTAAGACTTTGTGGACCTTTGTTGTATCTAATATCTTATTGAGTATTTCTGATTTATTTCAGATATTTCTTATTTATCAGTAATCTTAAAATCTTCCTTGTATATACTTTTTTTCGTGCTATATCTCTGAATACCTAGAAGTGGTTTTATGATATTTTAAATAGATATTTCCAAATTGATCCGCCAAGGTGGTTCATTTGTTTTTGACCAACTATTAGCTAAAGGATCGAAGTTGAGGTCAGGAGGAACTGGGGCCTAAGAGCAGAGCAGAAAAGGAGTGAGGCTAAAGCTTAGCATTCTTAGAGATAAGGAACGAGAGCCATGCACTTGGGGCCATTCTGTGAGTGGAGAGTAACTCCCGGGCAGTATCTGTGAAGAGAAAACTTTTCCTAACATTTGCATATTGACTGTTATGATTTTGTTTATTTTCCACAGCTGTGAGGGGTCTACCATATGGGAAACATATGCAGACAAATTGAAATAGCGGCAAAGAACCCAAAGAAAATACTCACCTTTCCTTCAAAAGTAAAAATATTTTTTCCCAACACATTTAAATAAAACTGGTATTGTGCATAAGGAAATGCTAAGTTTGTTAGCGTAACATTTTTCTGTTATCTTGTTAAACAGATGAATACTTACAAGGTTTTCTTTTACTTTGTGATGAGCCAGTGGCTGCTCATCTTTAGATACGATAGAAATGATTTGAATTAAGCTCCGGCCGTATTCAGCAATGGCAGGGATCCCCTCTGTTCACTTCTCCAGTGTGCTGGTGGTGGGATGAGGCCGATTTAATGTGTGATCTCTCCACGGAACCTTAATCCAGATGTCTACCGTGCTATGATAGCAACTGTTACAAATGAAAGGGTCRTGAATGACTCCGGAGCTTACCTTGCAAATTGTCCCACAGAGAAATTTGTGTGCCCTGGCATCAGGCCCTGGCTACCAGCCAAAAAGAGATGGTTCCAGAAAGAGATTAAGGTGTCAGTGCTAGGAGAAGGAAAAAGATCTAGGGCGATGTACACACCTGATTTACACCCAGCTGGTGAATCCCTTACAAGAGTAACACACCCACAGCTGGCCTCTTAGCTTTGCGTGGTATACATGTCGTGGTTATCAAACTTTATTAAATATCTTATCATTTTCATTATAAGTTATTTTGCAATGTTTTTTTTTTTTGTAAAAATCTTGTGGAAGGGCCAATCACATTAAAATCTTGATGTAATCTAATGCATATTAAAACATATTAGCCTTCCACAAGATAAAATGCTAATCTGATAGTATTGTCCCCAGCTGTTAGCAGTTATTGAAGAATACAAATGTTAACATATTTCAAAGTCTGTATACACAGTAAAAATCAATATGATCTAAATAGAACCTACAACACAATTAATTGTACTGGAAACATTGGTCTCACTCTTAAAAAGTGAAGCCTGTTAGGTTATTTCTAATTCTCTGCACATGAGGCAATGTCTGTGGGAAAAGGCAGAGTGTTCTAGCTGGGAACACTTTTTAAGTATAATATTACTCAAACAGGAGGCAAATCCTCCCATAGGTTATTTTGATGCATATAGCTCCTCTTACAGGTGTTTCAGCAAAAGAACAAAAGAATTTAGCCGTAAGAGCCTTCAGCATCAGATATTTTAATTCTTAGGGAAATCACTTTAGATCTTTTAAAGGGTAAATTCATTCTTATAAGGTAATAAACACTGTGGTCAAACCCTCATCAATTAGGAAGAATGAGTGAAACTGTAGCTGTAATGGCGTGCATGTGTGTGTGTGAGTGCATTAGAGTGTGTGTGAATGTGTGTTTGTGTGAGTGTGTGTCTGTGTGTGTATGCACATGTTTTGTAGCCATTAGAAGCTGTAGCCACTGGGAGGGAAAGGGGTGATTATCTACTTTCTTTTACTGCTTTACAGCTAGCTGTATAGTCCCAGAGGGGCATTCTCTCATCTCTCCGCTCCCCTCCCTGCCTCCCTCCCTCCCTCTTTCCCTCCCTCCCTCCTCTTCTGTGACACTTCTCTATCCAGCCAACCACCTCCCTTCCTGACATCACCCTGTTAATAGCAGGCAGATGGCATTTCAAAGTCTGACCTCCTAGAAAGAATGTTCTAGTACCTCATGTCTGAACTATTACTGCTTGTGTCTCTTTCCACTTAGATATCAAATCTGGCCTAAGTTATTACAATCTGATTGCTTGTAGAAGCAATCTCTCTCAGTTAACTCTAGATTGTGCTTCCTGACCAGAGTTAAATACTGTATTTGAATGATAATCATTAACTAACCAAACACATCTTTTTCTTAATTTAAGCAATATGAGTTCTTTACTTATTTATTCGTTAAATGTTGATTAGTATGTGATTGGTAAGATGCTATTGAAAAGCATGAGCCATGTTAATTTGCTACTTTGCTCAAGCCATCACTATAAACACACAGAATATTGTTTAAATTGATGTATGTGTGTGTGTGCTTGCATGAGCTTATGCATACTGTGTGTGTGTGTGTGTGTGTGTGTGTGTGTGTGTGTGTGTGTGTGTGTTTGTGTGAGGGTGCCTGTGGAAGCCTGAGGAGGGTGTTGGGTCCCCTAGAACTCAATGGATAGGTGGTTGTGAACACACACGGGAACTGAACCCAGGACCTCTGGAAGAGCAGCACGTGCTCTTAACCACTGAGCCATCTCTCCAGCCCAGCACAGACTAGCTCACATTATTTTTGGCTTGTTTGCTTTTGAACAAAGGTGCTACCTAATCTATTTCTTTTATTCTGTGTTAGGTTAGTTTGATCATGGATACAGGATACTTTTTGGTGTTTCTTAAAGACCCCCAAAGGTTGGTTTAAGATAAATATATCCTCAGGTGAATTATGAAATATGTGTCCCTAAACAAGTGACATATTTACATGGATGTTAACTCTGACTACTAAAAACAGTCAAAGGTTTTTCCTGACTGTCTTTGCTGGTTTTTTTTTTTTCTTCTTCTTTTTAAACAACGGAATTGCTGTAACCAGGAACTGAGCACTAACACATCAGTAAGAGGGTTTGCCCACAATAAATACAGTCAGAGGAAGAGTGGCAGGTTTCCTCTAGAGCGAGGAAGTCACGGAGTTCCCTGCTTAGTTAATAAATAAAACCGGAAGTGTGATCTCGATGCCGGGTTTTATTGCTCTGCTTTCTGTACAGCTTACAGCACAATGCGACAAAAGGTGATGTACAGGTGAGAGATTTCCTGTCCCGAGGAGCCCAACCTTGAGAATGGCATGCAACCCTCTGAAGAGGATTCCTCAGGCCTTGTCTCTTCAGTGGTGGATGACGCTGATGTAGGAAATGAGTATCTGATAGAGACTTAGGAAAAGCAAGGCTATGAGGAGGTAGCAGAGACCTTGCTGCAAGATCGAGATAATCAAAGATAAGGCAGAGGCTGATTCAAACTGAGTGACCGTATGGGYTCCGCATTCTTAGTCCTTACAGTACCAGGGATCTGTCTGCTAGATTGGACCACAGTTGTTGAGCAGAAATATTACCAAATTAGCCATTTAATGGTTTCTTCTAGACTTGACATGATCATGTAAAGAAATGGTGTGTGCTTGTCTGTAGAAGAAAAAATGAAAATATAAAGTGTTAGTATTTCTTCTAGGCTCTGCCCCACAGTTACCTGGTAACAGCCAGGTGTGCCCGACTCACTATAAAAGGGGCTGCTTGCCTCCTCCTCTGTCTCTTGCTCTCTTGTTCTCTTACCCTTCTGTCCTTTCTATCCCCTTTCTATTACTCCCTTGACTCCCTTCCCCATGTCCTAAATAAACTCTATTCTCTACTATAGCGTCATGTGATGGGTACCTCAGGGGGAAGGGATGCCTCAGCATGGGCCTGCAGAGGCGGCCCCTTCCCCAGCTCCATACTGCATCTCCACCACAACCACTCAAGTACTAACCATGCAAGCAGGAGACCCTGGGTTCTACCGTACCATAAAAAACAAACACCCTTTTCTCTCTAGATATAATCATTTTAATCATTTGTGCATGTTATTATGTCTGTGTGTCTGTGGTGTGTGTGGTCTGTAGTGTGTGTGTGTGTGTGTGTGTGTGTGTGTGTGTGTGTGTGTGTGTGTGTGTGTGTATGTACTGGTGCACATGGATGCATGCACAGGTGTTTATGAAGGCCGGAGGTCAATCCCAGATGTGTGGTGCACAGCTGTCTCACACCACATTGGTGCTAGCCTGGTTGATCAGAGAGCTCCAGAAATCCTGCTATCTCTGTCTCTAAAGTGTTGGGATTCCAAACACTTTCCATCCAGGGGTTTATTATGTGGGAGCCGCTGGGGGGTGGGAGTCAGGTCCTCAAGCTCAGGAAAGTGAGCACTTACCCCAGGGAGCCCTTTCTCTAATCTTTTTGCCAGAAATATTTATTGACTAAAAATGGCTTCCCTCTCTAAGAAACAGCCATTGGGTATCAAGGTCAGGTCTCTTACACAGAGAACACCCATGTAGAAGAGAAAGGACTGGCCACGTGCCGTGAGATAAACCTTGTCACGTGCAGCCTTGCCTGCTCCTCCTCTCTCTCCTTTGTTCTTGTTCATCACTTTTTACCGCGTGACACTCTTCAAAGCACAGGGCTACCTTGTCGCATAGGCTCTCCTGAGAAGCCCATTTTCCTCTCTTGCAAAAGTGCTGGTGAGGGGGTGTGCCTGAAATTTCCCCATTAGGTTATCTCCTCCCTAATATTGCACTCTGATGATGTGAGAATGTGTAAGTGGAGGGACTGAAGTGCTTTATTTTTCTTCTTCTGGGAGTGAGGAAAGACGTGGGGGCAGAGAAGTAAGACAGAAAAGCAAGTAGGCAACAGGGAGGTAGGACCTCATCTGTCATGCGTGAGCACTGTGGCACACTGGCAGGGATTGCCTAATTGGGTTCAAAAATACACTTTATGGACCTACATTAGGACAGCTCCTGTTCTGTAGAAGATAGTGGGCTCTGTGCTAATATACACAGCATGTAGTTCACGCTCTAGGTTGGTATCCCCTGGTGACTGTTGTAGACTGACGAGAGTGACTTCCCTGAACAAGTCTCCATTCATTTATTTATTCAGGAACTGGGATCACACCGTGACCTCATGCCAGTACCGTGAGAAATTAATAAGATGCCAGACATGAACATTTAATAAAGCAGCTGCTGGTTTAGACTTTCCAAATGACAGATATTATACAAATAAATATTTCTGAGTAGATGAAGCTCCCCAAATTAGCTAGATGACCTTTGCTGGCAGATTTCCATGACATTGGATATATGTAGGTCATTCAAATTGTTCAGTTTGGGGAGATCTAGAGACGTATTTTTGTAACCAGTTATATCCACGCCATCATAGTGCAGAGGTCTGTTTGTAGGAGGAACAGGTTACCAGGATTTTTTCCTACAATTCATAAACCCAGCTGTCAGAGAGTTTCCATTTCCTTCCTTCAAATATGCAGATGAAAACTGTTGTTTTCTCCAACACACTGTAGCTATGTAAGTCTGGTATGGCCTTGGTATACAAGAGAGAAAGCGTTTCTGTTTCTTTGGCTCATCTCTTATCATCACCAGCAAATGTCACTTGAAATGCATTATGGCATGGCCTTTTATTGAAGGTGACTTTGATCTGCCACGTGATTTCATTTAATGCATACACTTCTGATAATGACATTATTGACAGTCCTTGACCCAACTTTGAGAGTGTCCAGGAACTGGATTTGCGTGGGTTTTGAGGAATCAGGGAAAATTCATTAACCACTACAGTAGTTTTCAAAATGCATTTTTTTAGGTCTTCATTAGATATGTTCTTTGGGATATGAGTTCTCTGTATTCATTTAAAAATAGCATTTAAATACAATAACCTAAAAACGATTAGCAGAAATTTATTTCATGGCACCTCCATGGTCATTTTATTCTGAATTCTATACATGGTATAGGGTTTTTTCTACACCAGATTAGTGTGTAAAATACGCCTATCTAACCTTTACTGTGTTAGCAAACACATGGGGGGCTTTTGCTGCAGGGTACAATAACCACCTGTACAGAGGCCCATCCAGATGCTTATGTGAGATTCTTTTTCCAGTCAAAAATCACTACTCTTGGCAGTTACAGTTGGCAATTGAATGTTCTTTAATTCTTAATAGACTAGTCAGAAAATAATACTTGACCTAACACATAAACGATGCAATTACACCAAAAGACAGCCAAACTACTGTAATAGTGTGTGACCTGTGTAGCAGACAAACTATTGCAGGTTGAAGAAAAAAGTGTACCTGACAGTAACGCAAGTTAACTTCTACTTGCCATGACTGGTATTAATAAAGGTGTCTAACATTGTTTTCCTGCAGTTGCATGGTGGTGAAGTTTATGCTAAAACGAGAAATTCTCTTCAACATCTACAAAAAGAAGAAAATGATTATCAGTTCTTATTTTCTTGATCAATAATAATTGATCCAATGTTAATTGGAT
The DNA here is from genome assembly GCA_002335545.1 of Apodemus speciosus. Lineage (NCBI taxonomy): Eukaryota > Metazoa > Chordata > Mammalia > Rodentia > Muridae > Apodemus > Apodemus speciosus. Next base: position 38,447 of record BDUI01020442.1, read on the forward strand.
TGTTACGTGTTACACTAATTTTTTTTTTTTTTTTTTTTTTTTTTGCAAGCTTTCACCATATAGCCCTGGCTGGCCTAGGACTCTTTGTAGACAAGGCTAGCCTTGAATTTAAAGAGAGCCTCTTGCCTCTGCCTCCTAGATAGTAGGATTTAAAAACAAATTCAGTTAATCCTTTTCTTTAAAAGATTCTGGCATGCCATTTAATCATGCAAGGCACCGCTTGGGCCACTGGTTATTTTAAGGGTTCTCTCTGCCCTTCACCTATTTTGTTCCTAATGCAGCAGACCTTTGGGACTGTCTCTTCCTTTGCATGTTGTACTTCTGCTACATATAATCATTTCTATGTGATAAATACAATGTCTTTCTTAAAATAATGACTTTTAAATAACGAAAGACTGACAAGTTTGCTCATATAGTTTGGAGAAGAGATTTAGAAGCTTAGACTCAGACATTTGAGACTCAATCAGACCTCAGACCTCATACTAAGACCTATTACATACTAAGACCTAACAACYGCTAGTTTCTAAGTAACTCACATGTTCAGTTCAGAAAGACCTTTTCGCTTACTGAAATAGCCAGTGGTCGGAGAAGCCCACTAGTGGCTTCCTATCATCATGTAATAACCTCCTGATGGCAAACCTTGCATCAGATCAGCCTGCCATTTAGCCATTACTAACAAATTGACCCCCAGTAATACTTTTGCCAATTTCACCTTTCTGTTTTATAATTATCCCAATATATACTGAGTGACATTTTTAATGTGATTAACTACATAGCAGGTTTTAGATTAATAGTAAAATGGTGTCTAGTAGTCTTTGACAATAATCTCACACCTTTGTGTTTTCTATTCAATACTTTTATATCTGTGAACCAGTGGATATTTTTAATAAAGATTGATCTTTTACTTTATATCATGGTAGAATTTCTTAAAGCTCTTGACAATTTTATTGACTCAAAAAAAATTGATAATCTTCTTAGATATTGGCTTAAGCCAAGGATTGATTTTTGGATTCTATAAGCTGATGCTCAGTGGCCGGAAAGAGTGACCTGGGAGGGAGTGGCTGGATGTCATAACAAGCGGTTGCTCATTGGTAAAGCACAGCGGAGCCCAAAAGGAGGGCTTTTAGGGACATCTGGTTCCAGATGTTTTGTCAAGACACATCAACCAATGGAGAAGAAATGAAAACGTCGCTGTGTATAGACCCTTTACTGAATCACTTACTTCGCCTTTTCTATTTTTCCCTCCTGTGCTTCCCTGCAGATTAAAGYCCCTACTATCACATACTAGGAACTCATAAAAAAWTTGGCTCTTTCCGTAGTAACTAAAAGACTCCCACGATYTCAGACTGCATTTGTTGAGCATCCAATATGTGACATTTTCATGTTTAACAATCTACATTCATCAGGGAAAGAATTCATGGTGTGTAGTTTCTGTCTTCAGTGGACAGGCTCACAAAAAGCTTGYATGGAGATGCAGGGTAACCTGTTTGAGGCCAGGTTGGGCCACTTAACAAAACTGTCTCAAATAYCACCACCCCGTCAGGCCAACAAAAGCAAAACCAAAATCCTTTACGTGGCAATTGAGATGCGATTATATTTCATAGAAACAAATATAATTCACTCAGGGAGTCCTGGGAAAAGAGGCAAGGCTTAACCCTCGACATTACACTGCATTTGACATGGTCGTTAGTGAGTTAGGAGTTTGGTAAATAAGACAAGAAACAAAATAAACAAACAAGGAAGTGTGTGTTTGTGTGTGTGTGTGTGTGTATGTGTGTGTGTGTGTGTGTGTGTGTGTACTGATTCCATCCAAATTATGCACAAGCATGGAGTTTTCAATATCTATGATATATGCAGGATAGTCAGTGTGATGGAATTTCTCCTTCATTTACCCTATAAGAAAGAGATAAGACCAAGAAGGGAGATGAGAATGTTTTATCACTTTAAGGAATTAATGTGAATAAGAAGAATTKGGATAAAGAGAAAAGGAGGCAGTGGCAGAAACCATAACAATTTTTCCCTTGCTTTATTTGCTGATGTATTTTTCTACATTTAAGATCAAACTCAGTCAAGTACCAGACAAGTTCTCTACCRGTGAGCTATATTTCCAGAGCTTGGTCTTYATCAAGGACCAGGAGTAGTGATAAAGATTTATGGAGTACATGCTATGTAGCAAGTACTGTGCTAAATGCATTCTTTATTAACTCRCCGAGCCCCCTCACTCTCTCTTAAGTGCGACTCATTTAATAGCCCTGATTACTACGTCTACTTTATGAAAGGCCAATTGAGGATCAGGGAGATGAGGAAATTTGCCTGAGCCAGTATGTGTATCTTTAAATCCCTGATGCAGCATTTGACCTTAGCATGTCTCATCCCAGAATCTCAAGAACTTAATCACCACACACTCCCTTCTGACTCGTGAGATTAATTAATATTACTCTACATGATCCACAGTCGGGATTCATAGAGTTCAGAAAGTGGTATAGGGAAACCAATCATGACAGGCATACATACAATGACAGTCATAGACTTTACCTACAGAAATTTGAACGTGCTGGTTTCAGGAAAGCCTGTTAATGCTATCATAAACTGGTGTGATGGGTTTGCTCTGCTGTAAAGTTCTCTTTCTGAAAGGTGGTTTAAAAAAAGTATCAGACTTTTATGATTGTAGCTACTCAGTGGGAGGCTGCCTTGARCGGAAGGTCTTTCCATTCTCATCATAGCCAAATACTCAACAACATGCAAGACGGGTTTATTTGGGTTCAGATTCATGTCACAGAAGGGCAGGGAACAGGTCAACGTCCTTTGTGTATGCA
>BDUI01020444.1:5020-17533 GCA_002335545.1 Apodemus speciosus
AAGAACCCAGATGTCCCTCAATGGAGGAATGGATACAAAAAATATGGTATATATACACAATGGAGTACTATTCAGCCATTAGAAACAATAAATTCATGAACTTCTTAGACAAATGGATGGAGCTGAAGAACATCATCCTAAATGAGGTAACCCAATCTCAAAAGAACACTCATGGTATGCACTCACTGATAAGCAGATATTAGCCTAGAAGACTGGAATACCTAAGACACAATCCACATATCAAATGATGTCCAAGAAGAAGGGAGGAAGGGCCCCTGACTCTGGAAAGGATTAATGCAGCAGTGTAGGGAAATACCAGAACAGGGAAGAGGGAAGAGGTGAATGGGGGAAGAAGGGGAGGGAAGAGAGCCTATGGGACTTTGAGGGAGGGAGGAGCCTGGAAAGGGGGAAATCATATGAAATATAAATTAATATATCGGTAAAAAAAAAAAAAAAGAAAAGAAATGTCACTGGTGGCTGTTCTGGAGCAATCCTCAAAGCCTGAGCTCACAAAGTGATGGCAAGAGAGTGCCACACATTCCCAGAGTCAGTGAAGCACTTCCTCAAAGAACACAAGGTCCCTGAGGAATCTCAGACCAGGGATTGGGGTGTGCACATAGCCAGGTATTGTGAGTAACAATGGAAATCCACCTCTTTCTGTGCATGTCTCCCTGGTTCCTTCTCTCTTTCTTTGTCTCTCCCTCCTCTCCCTATATTTCTGTCAACATCTCTCTTTTACTTCATTGTTTTCCTTTCTCAGTTTCTTGATGTCTTTCTTCTCCAAGTGGTTCTTTTCTCTATGTATTCAACATCTCCTCACAGTAAGTTACACTTTTTTATTTATCGGCTTCAAGTTATATGTGGTCTTGTTGCTAATCTTGATGCCTACTGTATTAATTATTTTTCATGTGACTTTTTAAAGAAAGATTTGAAAGTATTTAATGTTAGTAATCTCTCTCATATTACTTTTCTTGTTTTTGTCTCTCATGCTTCTCCCCCAATTAATCCTTCCTGCACTCTTATTCCTAATTAACACTCTTTATCACCACCTTCTATCTCCTCTTCTTTGTATCTCCCATCTCTGTGGTCCATTATTAATTTCCTGGCCTCCGTGGTTATTCCAAAAAGAATGTAACTATGAAATTTCAAAGCTAACATCCACAAATGAAATGACATCATTCAGAATGACGGCTTCCAGCTCCATTCATTTACAAGAGAAATTCACATTTTTTTCTTGTAAGTGCTGAATAATTCTCAATTGTGTAAATGTATCACATTAACCACATTAATGGATTTATTATCCATTAATCAGTTGATGGGACTCTAGGTGGTTTCCATTTTCTAGCTATTGTGAATAGAAAAGCAATGACCATGGATGAGTAAGTATCTCTAAAATAGGATATGGCATTCTTTGAATATATGCCCAGTGGTGGTGCAACTAAATCATGATGTAGATTTATTAACAGATTTTTGAAGAACTTTCACACTGATTTTTATAGTGGCCACACCAATTTTTATTCTCACTTAGTGACTAAGTGTCCCCCTTTTTCCACATCCAAGCCAACATTTTTCATCTTTTGTCTTATGGATCTTAACCATTCAGACTGAGTTAAGATGAAATCTCAGAGTACATTTTTTAAATCTTATTTTCATTTTTTTATTTTCTATATTCTTTGTTTACATTCCAAATGCTTTCCCCTTTCCCATTCCCCCCTTACCATATGTCCCATGAGTTCTCTTCCCTCTGCCCATTCCCCAATTATCCCCACCCCCATTTCTCTGTTCTGATACTCTCCTACAATACTGGATCAAGTCTTTTCAAGACCAGGGCCCTCTCCTTCCTTCTTSTTGGGAATCTTTTGATTTGCTAATTGTGCCTTGAGTATTCAGAGCTTCTGGGCTAATTACTATCCACTTATCAGTGATTGCATTTCATGTGTATTCTTTTGTGATTGGGTTAGCTCACTTAGGATGCTATTTTCCAGTTCCAACCATTTGCCTAAAAATTTCATGAATTCATTGTTTTTAATTGCCGAGTAGTATTCCATTACATAAATATACCACATTTTCTGTATCCATTCCTCCATTGAGGGACATCTGGGCTCTTTCCAGCTTCTGGCTATTATAAATAAGGCTGCTATGAGCATAGTGGGACATGTGTCTTTGTTGCATGCAGGGGAATCCTCTGGGTATATGCCCAGGAGTGGTATGACCTCTCTTTTACTTCATTGTTTTCCTTTCTCAGTTTCTTGATGTCTTTATTCTCCAAGTGGTTCTTTTCTCTATGGATTCAACATCACCTCACAGTAAGTTACACTTTTTTATTTATCAGCTTTCTCTGGGAAGGGTCCTCTGGAAGTGTCATGCCCAATTTTCTGAGSTACTGCCAGACTGATTTCCAGAGTGGTTGTATCATCTTGCAATCCCACCAACAGTGGAGGAGTGTTCCTCTTTCTCCACCTCCTCACCAACACCTGCTGTCTCTTGAGTTTTTAATCTTAGCCATCCTGACTGGTGTGAGGTGGAATCTCAGGGTTGTTTTTATTTGCATTTCCCTGATGACTAACACCAACTCAGAGTACTTTTACTTTTAGATTTCTGTGATAGCTATAGATGTTGTATGTTTAAAAACTTGTTTCTCTGCCATAGTGTTTCATATTTTTAGAACTCTGTATACTTTCATGCTTCTGTATTTTAATGCATTTTTTGATACTTAGTATTTTTTGTAGATTATAGCAACTAATTTTTTTTGTCAGATATAGTTGGTAAGCATATTTTCTCATTCTGTAAGCTGCCTCTTCTCTTGACTGATGTTACCCTTTGCTGGACAAAAAAAATTTAGTTTCATGAGGTCCTACTTATTAAATGTTGATCTTAATGCCTTCACTATTGGTATCATGTCCAGAAAGTCTTTTTTGTGCCTATAAACTCCTGTATTCTTTAATTCATCCTCTATCAGATTCAGTTTATTGGGGATTGGGTTGAGATTAGTAAACCATTTGGGGTTGAATTTTGTGTGGAGAGAGAAATAAGTATCTGGTTTCCTTCTTCTACTTGTACCAGTCCACATTAACCAGAACTCTTTGTTGAAGACACTGTGTGTCCTCCAATATGTATTGTAGGCATCTTTTTCAAATATAAGCTGGCTGTAGAAGAGTAAGCTTATATGTGTGTCCTCAATTCTGTTCTATTAATGTGTCTGTTTTCTTGTTAATTCCATGCTTTTAATGTTACTATTGCTTTGTATTATAATTTCAAATCTTGGATGGTACAGAATAGTTTTCTCCTTTAACTGTGAATATAAGTAACATGACTTCTTGGTTTATCACTACTCCAGTTGATTCTATATCTTGGCTCAATTAAATAATTCTCAATGGACCTAGCAATACAAACAACATCTCTCAGATGATAATTTAATTTCCTTGGATAAAGAGGAAAATCTAAGCAATTATATTAATCAGAATAAATGGAACATAAGTAAAAATAATATGAGAAACAGTCAAAACAGTTTTTGGTAAATAATTAGGATCATTCATATTAAAAAAGATTTCTGAATAATGTTTTTCACCCAAGGAATCACAGAAGCAAAATGCATATAAATAAATTATAAGGGTGAAATAATAGAAATAAAGACAGATATCAGTGAAATTCTAAAGGATATTTTGGACAAAATCAAACAGAAAAAGTCCTTTTTGTACCATCTAAGATGAATTAAATTTTATTCTCCTTTCTCAGCTGAGGAAGGAGAAAAAAACCCCACCAAATTGGGATTAGATAAAATTCAATATTCGGAAGAGACAAGAGATTCTTTCCAACATCAAAATATTAAAACAATTGTAACAGATGCTATGACCAACTCTGAACCTATAAATTCTATAATTTGGGTAAAATTACTAGAAACCACTATCAACGTTCACCCATGTGTTAAAGAGATAGTTCAGCATATTAAGAGAAATGGCTGTGCTTCTAGAGGATCTAGTGTGGCATTCCAGAACCTCTGTGGTGACTCACAAGGATCTGTAACTCTAGATCATTGAGATGAAACAGGTAACTCTAAGAGAGTTGTAGTCCCTTTTTACCAAAGAGAATACAAGAATGTAAAGGAACACATAAATGGATGCTTTATATTAGAAAGTGGTTGGTTAAGTTCAAACCTTCATGTTACCATTTCACTACTAGTACATCTTCACTGACAGGGCAGAACTATATAGTCCATAGGATTCACAACTTTGGAAAACTATTGTTTGTTCTTGTCTCACACAGGTCTGCATAGTACTTTCTCACAATATGAGTAAAATGTATTTATTCAAGAGTTTTGCAAACATTTGCAATGATCTCTTCTCAGTTGGAATTAAGGCTTTCTTCATTGAAGAGAATACATGCTTGATGCTGTAAACCTGATCATAAGCCTATAGCTAGGGAGATCACTAGCCATAAAGAGTAACTAACTACTGAAGATTTATTAAATACACATGTAGCTAAATTCCATATTAAATATTTATATTTATATCCATAGATTAGTGCTTCTGCCAGCCTGCTGAGTGATGCTTCTTTTTGCAGAGGGATTAATTAAATCTCACAACTGACAAGGTGAAGAGAAAAGTAATTTTGAGTTCTATGCTTTAGACATATATATACTGCCTCTTGCAAGGCCCATGGGACATCACAGAAGGAAGTGTGGAAAGACTGTAAGAGTCACATGAAGAAGGGAAAGGAGTACCCAGAATCACTGTTTTCTGGATACAGCATGGCTGTCACAACCATAAACACACAGCAGCTACGGTTGCTTGCACAAGATATTTCTACAAAAAGTCATGGCGCAGCACCATAAATACTTAGTGAAATGACAGAAGCCAGCAAGAATGGGAGATGATAAGAGAGGGTAATGAAGAATATGATCATCATACATTCTCTATCTGTACACAATTGCTGAAAACAAATTAAGAAAACAAAACACATGTCTCTATATGAAGAAAATGCAGATCCTTAATATTTTAAAGCACTAGAGAAAATTGAGTTAACACTTTAATAGTATAAGAGTTAACTGTGCTAAGTATCCAGAACAATGGAAAATTGTATGGTTGCTCATGGATATGGAGAAAGATATAGCTACTGTGGAAAATTTGGTAGCAAATTTGATAGCACAAGGTTCTCAGATGACCTGGGAAGCCTATTATCCTGTATTTATTCTAGAGTTCTGCAAACTTCTGTACACACACACACACACACACACACACACACACACACACACTGGAATGTTTTATAGCAGCTCTATTTATAATTGTCTAAAACAATACAGCTCAAATGTCTTTCAGACAGTGAATGGATAAACAAACTGTGGTACATCCATACAATGGAATATTTTTGAGCAATAAAAAAGAATGAGCTGAAGACACATCCAACAACTCGGATGAATATCAACACAGTCTGAGTGAAACAAGACAGCCCTCGAAGTTTATACACGCCATGACTATGTTTGTAGAACCATCTCGAAGAACAAACCTCCGGTGACAAGGAATAAATCAGTGACAGCCAGGGTAAGTTAGACAAAAGCATGTGTGACCATGAAGACCTACTTCCTGATAAGGATGGCCTTCCTCTGAGTTCAGATCGCATCTAGTCTGTATCTTAACTGCAGGTTTAGGACATTAAACTTCACGGAGTTACCAAAAGCCAACCCAATATTAAAATAAAATATTAAGAAAATGGATTAGAAGGGCAGAGTATGGAGCATTTAGATCTGGACCTTCTGACAGGAAGAATTAAAGTCTTCTGGATCTTCACGGACCTTGGAACAGATATTCAGTAATGTGATGGAAACTTACCCTTCTCTTTGAACATGGTTATTATCTCTGAGCAGGAGCCCCACCTCACTCTGGCCTGGTATTTGAGCAATGATGAACTAAAGCAGCTAATAGTTCCATATCAGGAATGATGAGGCCTTGGCTGGACCAAGCGCCATAAAGAATACAAAGTCCAGGTGTTCTGTGAGACAGCACGTCAGCTCACACAATGATGCAGTGCAGTGGAGCCTGCCCAGGTACTCACAGAAAGAACTGAGTTTTATGGACTGAAACTCTGTGTTATAAAATGTGGGAGACAATCAGGTAGAATTAGGCATTTGGTTAAATCAAGCTACATTATTGAGAGAGACCAAGTGGACAGTGGCAGTTCTTGTGATATTTTCCTAAGCTATATTACTAATATATAGGTATCTTCCTCAGTACCCAATTTGGATTTTAAGTAATTAGAGAGCTTTATTTAGTTATCAAACATCTAGGGAGGCAGTCCTCTGAGGCATTAGGAACAGAAAGAAACCATAGTAGGTTTTTCTATCATTCTGATAAAACTTAAAGAGTATCTGTGGCAAGTGCCAAAACTCATATTATGTAACTAATATCAATATATGACCAATTCGTCAGAAATGGCAATAGACTTCAGCCTCCTCAATAGTTATTTTCCAGGTCTTCTATGACAGTAAGAAGACCAACATTTCCCTCTAGTGGTGACTTGAATAACTCGCTTTTCATTAAATTAGTTTACATGTGTAGGAGCAAACATACACCTAGGACAAGAGAATTCCTCAGAGTTGTGCTACATCATTTCTTAACTTCAATATTGGTGACTTAAATGAAATATATATTAGAAGGAATTCAGAAATAATGTCACAAATGCAATGATGCAGCTTGTCCATTGTTAAAGGAGAAAAATAAGGAGATGGAAACTTGGCAGGTAGTATGACAGCTTGTAGATACAAAAAGATTTGTTGGAGTTTTGAGACAGGGTCTCATGGAGCTCAGCATGGCTTCCAACTCATCATGTCATGCTGTGTGTTCACCTCCGGATGAGATCTACAGGCTTGAGACATCAAGAGATGGTGGGGATCAGATTCAATGTTTGTGCACACCAGACAAGACTCTACCAGGTAAGCAAAAGTCCCATTCACAACACATTAGAGACCTTTTTTTTTTAATTTGGTCCTTTAGTTTTCTTTTAAGTTTTACTTTTATAAGAAAAAGAAGCAAGATTCACTTAATTGCCAAGGACCAAATGGATATACCCGGTGTGTAAAAATCTAAAGACTTGCTGCACTTTAATTTTAGAGTGAAAATAACTGATAGTTTCACTATTTCTTTAGTGTTTGCCTCCATGTTTCCACATGACTCACTTGTTTTTTCCTAGCTTCTGTTTTAGATGCCTGAGTTGCCTTCCACACATAAATGGGGCCTTTCTCTTTTGGAATGGCTCAATCATCTTCCTATACATAATCAGCACTTTGTTTAGGGGTATAGCCTATGATTATTATGCAAATGCTACAGTTAATGTTCACTTTCCTGGAAGATCTTACCTACAAAGTCAATGGGTTGTCTTGTTCTGCTGATGTATTCTCAGTATATTTATGATTAAATCAAGCCTAAATGTTTCACCGATGACATAAAAATCCCCTAAATACCTACAAATACCTTAGACAATTAGTAAAGATGTATGTTCAAGTCCATAGAACAGGCCTTTATTGGGCCACGTGCCTGCAGCCCATCACAGTATCTCCTGTGTTCTTTCTAAGCAGTGGCCTTGATGTTCTGCACATCCTACAACAATCCTATTTCTAATGACAGCATGGTCAAGTTGTAGTCTCTTAAGTTTGTTTCTTCTTCCTTTCCTCCTCCTTTCATTCTCTCCTTTTTCTTTTGCCTTTTTCTCCACGCACCTTCTGGCAGGGACACTTCTGTGGTTACAGATTTCTAAATTTGTGCAGTGACATTTGATGAGATGCTTAAGCTGCACCCTGTGGGTTTTCCTTTTAGTTCTTAGTTTTGCATAGTGTATATTTTGATCATATTCTTTCTTTCTCTTCCAACTCTTCTTAGACCCTCCTTACCTCTTTATCCACCCAGAATTCAGGACATTTTTCTCTCTCAAAAAGAATAAAACATGAAGATGAAAACAAGCAAACAAACAAACAAGGACAAAAAACCCCACCAAAACAATACAAAACAAAAATCACATAAAAACTTGAAGGCCTGTTTTGTGTCGGACAGCTACTACTGGACAAGAAGCCTGCCCTTGTAAGTAATATACATGTCTTGTTATGTTTGAATGATGCTATTCCCTTGGTGTCATCCACCACCTGTTTCATACAATCTTTCTGCCTCCTCTTCCACATAGATCTCAGAGTCTTGAGTGAATGACTTTGATAACAACATCTATTTAGGACCAAGTGCCTCAAAGCCTCTCACTCTCTGTGCATTGTACAACTGTGGGTCTCTGTTAATAATCACCTTCCACAAGACGTTTCCTTCACAAATGTGGAACACTGTATCAATCTATCATAGAGCAGTATGTCATCAGAACTCATTTTATTAACATATTTCTTTAGGAGAATAAAAGTATGTATTCAACAGTAAATTATGAAGTTTACTCTCTAGGGCTATCCCTAAGTCTTTCTTTGATGAACCTCAAATCAACACCTTTTAGGATTTCTTCTTGGAATTGATCTTCTGCTCCTTAGATAATTCTTTCTAAGCTGTTGTATATACCTGGCCACCAGAGCACATGGGACAAAGGCTGCCAGGTCCAGCATCTCAGCAGGGAGTGTGCAGACTTCTGCTTGTCTCCTATGCTACCCTGCAGCCCCCATACTTTTCCTTAATCATGACACTAGACTTATGCATTTGCCTTTTCCAGGCCAACACTCCCGTATCTTCCTGCGAGTGAGAAGAATGTTTCCTCTCTGTCACCAACACCAAGAGTTTCAGGCCACGGCCAGTTGCCTAGCCTTTGGGGATTTTGTGGACTCAATTAAGCTACTTCTCAGCTGTCCTCACTGCCTGTATGAGGAACCATTTGTCTGAGTCTGCTAAGTTAGTTATCACAGCTTGGGCATCTGCTTTCCAGTTTCGTATTGTTGCCCTACTCTCTCCTCTTATGTCCTATGCCTTTAAAAACCATTAAAGTTTCTCTGTAATGCTTTTCTTTGGGGATTTGGGAAGTGAATAGATGAGAATGTGCACATGTAACTTGACTTGAGCGGGAGGTGGGGGGGGAGCAGTCTCCCCTTGAACTAGGCTTAGTCAGTTATCATATTGCTTTTTAATACCTTTTCTGTTCATTCTTTTTTGCAAAGCATCATTAATGCCATTTCTCTACAATGTGACTGGAAAATATTCAATAGGCAACAACTGTTGAAATATTGGGTATACAGACTCAAGGGGCTAAGATGAAGGAAAATGACTTGGGGCCCCCCACTTTGTGCTCAGCCCTGTCTTCTAGTCCTTGGCATTTGAAATGTTTTGCTTTAAGAAGGTAGTATTATCTTTGCTTCCTAAGGGAGGAAATGGAGACAGGAAAAAGAAGCAAGTCTATAGAATAAAACTTGCGGATTTAGCTAAGGTTCGACTGAAGCTGTGGTCTATCTACTTACACTCCAGCAAACAGAGTTCAGCATTTGGCTGAAGCCGTGCAGAATACCTGAGACATGCACAGTTCCCACAGTTTCCAGACTCTTTCCTGTCACAAGCTCATGGTTGACTTGGAGAGGCAAAGATGTGGCTGAGTGTGAGGTCTCCAATTGGGAATTCTAACTCATTTCTGTGACCTTGGGAACATGACTTTACTTTCAGGACCCCCATTTCTACATCAGTAAAACAAGGTCATCAGAATAAATGGTCTGTTACATTCTGATGATCTGTTTTGCAGATGGCGAGCTGGAAGGTGCTGAGAACCTCAACAACACACCCAAGTCATCAGGGAAGTAAAACGCATGGCCACCCTCTAACTCTCTGTTTATACTGTGTGAGAAACTTCCCAACAGATAGTTGGACAGCCTTCCAAATGCCAATGGGCATGAAATAGGGTTTTCTCTTGAGCCCTTCTTCAGAACTGAATGTCTCCACATTCCCTTCAAGGGCGGCAGGGCCTCATCTAAATGTTAAAGTAAATAAATCCTCCAAAATGTGGGGTAGGAATGGAAGGCAAAGAGCAACTGGGGAAAAGAGTGGGGTACCTGGGACCTTTCACCATATGGCCTCAGAAGTTCTGATTATTTTGTGAATGTATGGGATGACATATTGGCTTATTTAAAGTCATTCTTATACACATCTTTCATACTTATAATTCATGGGAATTTATATAATGAGGTAATTGGTTGTAATGACTGATTCAGGAAAAAGAGAACATTTCAAATTATTTATGATAATAATAGTTACTTACACTTGTTTGGTAATACCAAGGCAAAGTGGTAATGACTTCCATTTGAGGGAAGGAGGAGAGCAGCTGCTGTTTTGAATATCTAAGTAATCTAAGGCCTGATCAGGGATGTAATATAAATTTAGCTAAGTTATAAAAGAAGCTGTTTATTAATTCAAGTTTTTCCCACTAATTCTTGGCTCAGTTCTTTCCTATTAATAGTTCAGTATGCCCTTGTATTATTTCTTCATGGGGATTTGAAAATTATGGCTGTTTTCTCTACAGTTAGATATTTTTTGTTTTTCTGAGTATTTTGTGGTCAAATTCTGAGTATTTGCTTGGTGTTCTAAGGAAAATTTTGGTTTAGATCATTTATGGGAGACAGATATAAGTACCATAATGTTATAATCCTGATATCAGGCATTGTCTATATATAATTATGAAGATCTTAATTAATTTCATTAGTATTGTATTGTATATGCTAGTGTGCCTGGGGTCAGAGGACAAGCTTGGATGTCATCCGTCATGAGCCATGCACCCTTTGCATTTGGTATATGGTCTCTCATTGACATGAAACCTGTCAATCAGGCTAGACTTGCTGACCAGGAGGCGCCACTGAATCTATCTCTATGTTTCCAAGTACATGCCAAAATATCTTGCTTTCTGGATTTGCTTTTTGGTGATTGGTTAATACTATCATATTAATATAATGGTATGGATTGGGCAGTTTGCTGGATAGGATTGCTGATATAAACAACTTTAAGGGAAGACAAGGCTTATTCTGACACTTGGTAACAAATGCTTCCCTATAGGGTCAGGAGCTGATTTGGTTTGAGCCGCTTGAGGGGCAGAATCTCAAGGTGAGAAGCACACATCTCAGCAAAGCTGTTTAGCTTTTAACAGCCTGTAACCAGAGGCAAAGGAGAAAGAGCCTGGTCCTCAGGATATCCTCAAGGATATGATCTTTCCCCAGAGTTATCTTCTAAAGGTTCCAGCACTTCCAATAGTGTCATGGAATAGACCATCAGCCAAGCCTATTGGTCTAGATAATATATATAAAATCCAAACCAGAGCATGTAAGATGCAAGAAATAATTTGTGTTTACTTTTATTTTCTAATTTTGTTTTATTTATCCCAGTATTTATTTACATAAAGACAACTATTGTCTATGTATTAGATGGTTTGTCCATTCAGTCATCTTAACACCAAGTAAAGGAGCTATAGCTATTGCCATTCTCTGAAGCCTAGGCAGACAAGTGAGCTTCTTTCGGTGGATATCTAGTAATTTGTAGAGTTTAGACAYATTTGCACAGAGCATCCCTGATGCCTAGAACATTATTTACTTGTCAGCTGTATTTTCACCTTGAAAATTTTGATGTGAAGCATTCAGAAAGGAAGCCACATAAATGAAATTTTGTCAAATTTTTCATCAGTGTTATAGGCTCCAATTGTTTCATTTATCTTAGTGGATACTTATTAATTCAATGACGTCTTCTTTCGATTGTTTTTTCTTTCTTTCAACTTTGGCAGCAGTGGTGGTGGGTGGTGGTCAAGTACATGCCTAACAGGATCAGACTTACTTGTGATTTTAGTATTTCAATTTGTTTATATTCACTTATTATTATTATTATTATTATTATTATTATTATTATTATTATTAATTACTGATTGTGCCTGTGTATGTGTGTGTATATATCTGTTGCAAAGCATGCATGGAGAGATCAAATGACAATTTCTGGGAATCAGCATTTTCCTTGAATCATTTTAGATCTGGGGATTAAACTCAGGTTGTCAGCACCTTCAAGCATGGAACCATCTTGTCAGATCATCGAGATTTTGTTTATTTTTTGTCTCTTTGTTCATTTCAGGCAACTTATTTTCAAGTGGGGGTCCACTGTAATTTTTAACTGGCATTTTACCATCATAATATTTTCATAATCATTTATTTATCATTTATTGTTCTTATGTAGTTCTGTCATGAGAGAAAATTTTAAGATTCCATCATTTCTAAGACTAGTAAAACTAGATAATTTTTCAGTTCAATTGTTCAGTTCAGATTCATAGTTAAAAACCACATAAAATTAGTGAAATAATATCTTTCATTTTCAGTATTTAATCATTATTTCCATAGCTGATTACAAATAAATATTCATTGAATTCATCATACTGAGTGAAGTAACCCAGTCTCAAAAAAATACACATGGCATGCACTCACTGATAAGTGGATATTAGCCTAGAATCTTGGAACACCATAGACACAATCCACCTATCAAATCCTCTCCGACAAGAAAGAAAAAGTGGACCCAGGTTCTGGAAAGGCCCAATGCA
>BDUI01020445.1:14266-32485 GCA_002335545.1 Apodemus speciosus
CTGTAGACCAGGCTGGCCTCGAACTCAGAAATCCGCCTGCCTCTGCCTCCCAAGTGCTGGGATTAAAGACGTGCGCCACCAACGCCCGGCTTCTAATTTTGTTAATTTGGATAGTATCTCCGAGTTTTGTAGTTAGTTTAGTTAAGGGTTTATCTATCTTTTTCATTTTCTCAAAGATCCAGCTCTTGGTTTTGTTGATTCTTTTTATAGTTCTCTTTTTTTTCCTAATTAGTTGATTTCATAGTTGAGTTTGGCTATTTCCTGGGGTCTAGTCCTGTTGCATGTGTTTGCTTCTTTTTGTTCTAGAGCTTTCAGGTATGCTGTTAAGTGGCTAGTGTAGCATCTCTCCAATTTTTTCATCATCCCTGTCCTCAAGCTGTAGTACAGAGAAATAGTATTAAAAACATGGTATTAGTACAGAGACATACAGATTGATCAATGAAATAGAATTGAAAATGCAGAAATGAACCCATGTAGCTATAGACAAGTTGATCTTTGACAACTTGGCAAAGTTGTTCTTTTCAAAGAAGCCAAAATCAAACAGTGAGAAAAAAAATATCTTCAACAAATGGTCCTGTTCTAACTGGCTGTCAGTTTGTAGAAGAATGCAAATTGATCCATATTTATCACCTTGTACAAAACTCAAGTCCAAGTGGATCAAGGACCCCAGCATAAAACTAGATACTTTGAGTCTAATAGAGAAATTGGGAAAGCTTTGAATGCATCGGTACATGGGAAACATTCCTGAATAGAACACCAATGGCTCACCCTCTAAAATTAACAACTAGCAAATCAAAAGCTTCTGTAAGGCAAATTACACTGTCAATAGTACAAAATTGCAATGTAAACATTGGGAAAAGATAGTCACTAAACCTATATCTGATAAAGGGAAAATATACAAAATATATAAAGAACCCAAGAAGTTAACCTCCAGCAAATCAAAAACCCAAATTAAAAAAATCAGGCAAATGGATGGAGCTAGAATACATCATCCTACTGTGGTAACTCAGACCCAAAAGAATATGCATGGTATGTACTCACTAATACATGGATATTAGCCCCCAAAAGTACGGAATACCCAGGATAAAATCCAATGAACTCAAGAAGGATAATAAGCTAAAGGGCCCAAGTGAGGATGCCTCAATCTCTCTTGGGAGGGAGAAGAAATCTATCTATATATGGGATTGTGAAAGCAATCACAGGGGTTTGGATAGAGGGAGGGAGGGACTTGAGTGAGAGAAGAGATATGGAGGGGGAACAGGAGTAAATGCTGGAAGACTTACAGAAAGAATGAAAACTGGATACCTCAGGAGGTAGGAAGTGGGGAAGGCTCTAGAATGTTCCAGAGACCTGAATGTGTGTTTCAGGAGTTAAAGGGAGAGAACTTAGATTGGATGCCCAACAATTGGGAGAAGGAACTTGTAGAACCTACTTCAAGTGGAAGGATGGGCTTGCCATCCTGTAGTTAAAAACTCTGACCTAGATTTGTGCATATCTAAAAGAACTTCAGGGGCAAAAAGGAGAAAAACCTGAGGGAAAGGGGTCCAGTGACAAGCCCAAATTGGGATCCATCTCAAGGGGAGGCTCCAAGGTCTGAGCCATCCATACTCACTGATGGTATGGTGTGCTTACAGACAGGAGCCTACCATGGCTCCTGACACTAAGCCAACAGCCAAGCAGCATATACTAGCTGGTCTGATGCCCCCAACATATATACAGCAGAGGACTGCCTGGTTGGGCCTCAGTAACTGAAGATTCACCTAACCCTCTTAAGATGATGCCCCAGGGAGTAGGGAGTCCTGGTGGGGTGGGTTGTGGGGAAATTCTATTGTAGACATGGAAGGAGGAATGGGATGAGAAACTGTCTAAAGAGGGACCCTGAAGGAAATAATGACTGGATTGTAAAAAATATTAAAAATAATATATAGAAAAATTTAAAGATGAGAATAAATCCTCACCTCTCATACTATCATACCATACTTGTACATCCTATTAATCTATGGTCATATTTCTTGGTAAATAATAAATAATAAATAATAAATAATAAACATTTTCCTTTCATAGATAATTTTCTAGACTATTACTTCTTACTATAACAGTTGATAATATTCCATTATAAGAATATTATTAATTATTCAACCACTAAATGACTTCTGAGCATTTCCACTGTAACTGAATTTTTGAAGTTTTTAAAATGATGCTGATGAGTGATACTGAAAGATATAGTCTCTGTTTTGTGAAATTTTAAAGATGATAATATTTGATTCTTTTTTGTATGATCTCCAAGATCTCCAGATTATTTTTATGGCATTCATATATAGTGAGACAACAAATTGTTTTGACAAGTCTACTAAGAAACTACATGAAAAGTAGGCTGTTAAAAAATTACTTTAACAAAATGAGACTTTACTAACTGTGTTTATTTCAAGAATTTCTATGAATACAACCAAATGAGTGATGCTTTTAGAAAAGCCAATGTAAAGTCATATATCTTTATAAACTCAGTCCAATGTCACCAACTTCCCAAGAGTAGAAAACGCTAATTGATTTTACTTCTACCCATGAGCACATGGAAGCAGCAGGTTTCATGCTGCTTACTGGCTGCCTTGTCAAGGCCCGTGTTTGTTTATCAGTAGCAAATTCAAGAAAAATATTTTAGTCTCATATTGTTTTATCACTCCTAATAGCTTAGTCTAATAAACAGTTCAGCAGTGTAGAACAGACTGTATGACTAATCTTGTCTATCAGTGCAGACTCTGCCAGAACATTGTTTTCAACATCAAGACAAACAGTTGCTGAGCTGTCCATAGAATACATGCAGCACACAATGTTTGTCACAACGGGGTTTACATCATTTATCTTAGATATAAAGCCTATTATCAACACATTGATGATATAATAGAACATGGTAATTATACAACTATTGAAATACAATAGGATATATGCACATACACATGTTCATGTGCATGAAACACAGTGATTGTTTTGTTTGTAGAATTAACATTTATTGATATAATAACTGAGATTTTAAAATGGAGTGCTATTTAATCCAGTAATGCCCAAATACCAGACTAGTTTAATACAGAGATAAGGACAGAGTATGTTTTGCTGGAAACTCTTTGGAAGACAGTTGGAAGGCATTATCAACATTTACTGTGCAGTGACCTAGTGGTTTCATCTATTACAGTTCTATTCATATAAAATGCAAAGTTAAAACAAACAAATAAAATACTTATGTACATAAATATGTCAGAATATTATTTACAAAACAAAATAAAAAAAGAACCTGTTTAGAACATAACATATCTATTATTAAGGGAATGATGCAAATATTCTGTGGGCAATTGTTATCCATTATAAGAGCATTTAGAAGTACTAACTGCTGGTCTGGGCAGTTGCTCATGCTTTATTGTTATGTGAGAGTAAAATATTATAATATGAGCTAGGTATATAAGTAAACCCTGTATTCTTTCATAGTTATCAGAATATTCTATATTGACATTATTGTTAATATAACAGATTTGTTTTCACAAATTAAAAAGCATAAATAGAAAAAATAAAAAGGAAATGGGAAGCATTGTTTGTTTGCCTGGTCAAGTAGTAATGATAGTGATGAAATTGTAGTAATCATAGTTTCACACACATATACTTGAAACTGTGCATAAATAGAGGCATATAATACCAGCTTACATACATAAATACATACATCTTGTATACTAGACACTTACAGGTAGTTGTAACTCATTAGTTTTACAGTTTTCAATAGTATTGACTTTCATGTATATACTTATTCATTCATTTATTCAGTACATGGTTGCTACAGACCCAATCTTGATTTAAAATGTATGATGATTTCAAACCATGGGAAGGGTGTCATTACTAAATATTTTGACATGATTGTTTAAAATTAAGTTTTGGGATTAGTAATTACATGTTATGCCAAAATCAACAGGAATTACACACATTCAATTTTACTCAGAGATTACTATCTTCTAGTCTCTCATACAATTTACCAAAGTAGTAAAGTTCACCAGATCAGATAATATTCCATTTCATTCTTGACCCTTGCATGTCCTTTGACAGAAAGTGCTAATGAGCAATGGAATGGTTTATAATATTGAAAAACTGAAAGAGATCGATTTGCAATTGTGAATGACACAAGAAAGAGAGAATAGAATGACACTAATTTGTCCTCTTGGTTAAACAAGGATGGATTCTCCTTTGTAAACACTAGGAAAAAACGTAGAAATTGTACAGGTAATATTAAATGGATTCAATTACAAGCTCTGTAAAATACTGAATCCTGGACAGAATTTTTTTTATATTTCTGACTGAAATTTATTTATGTTTAATTGGTAATAAATATAAAATGACATATTTTATTGCTTATCTTTATTGTTTTTTCATTATTAATCTATCTTCACCCCAAATTTATCTATGACAAACACAAACAACTTTTTTCAGAAATAAACCAAATATGCAACCACATACATATAAAACTTCCTTTAGCACAATTTCTGTATCATGTGTGGCTCCATGTATCAGAGAAGTCTAATACATTATTCCACAAAAAATTATGGACATATTTTGGCTTATCTTTAATGTCTCAGTATAGACAGATTTTGAATAATAAATTTTGACATATGAGGAGAATGTGAGCATACATTTGGCCATGTGTTGAAAATTCTTACTATGGATCTACCCTTCCTCATAAGATCAATATTTGGAAAGGCATTTCCTCCGAAAGATGCTTTTTCTCATTTAGATGTACAATATGTTTGGATTCAATTGAATTGCTATTAATAATGCTACTGAGAAATAAATGTTATTGGGAGCATTTATGCATTGGAAACTCTGTCAGAAATAACTTATTTAACCATTAGAACTCTAAAAGTAGTTACAAATAGTTTCTTTAATTCATAGATATAGAAATTAGGCAACCTGTGGAAAAATWAATGATAATTTAATGATCAAATAAGATTTCCAAAAAAATTATGGTGGCTTCTATATCATATGCTTTTAATGGATGAATAATTTTCTCAATAGTAAGTACAGTTTTTGATGGACATTATGGATTAAAATAGCATGGTAAGTTTACTGGAGTATCTCTAAGCAAATTCATAGCAAGATATATTACGATTAATAGTTTGTGAACTTTTGACTTTAATGTTAACTTTAGTAGTTGTGTCTTATATATTTATATACACTACTCAGACTTATATATTAATATTTTTAATTAAGTGTCATGAAGTATTTTAATTTTCATTATGCAGTTTTCAGTTAGCTAAGTTTAGAAAATATGTTGACTAACAATTAGAAACACATCCTGTCCTGTGCTTCTGGTCTCAGACTTGATATTAACTCTCCTTCTCAATTAATATTGTTGAAACTGCTGATTGATTATACCTTTGCTCTTTCTTTGTCAATTCCTAACTCATATGCATTGCATAACTTCATTTTTTATCCAGATCTCCATGTTACCTTTCTCTACTTTGCATTATGTTTTGAGATATCAACATTGCACATTTCTGGATTTATTTTGGATTAGGACAATGTAGATGACCACACGATTAATCAGATGAAGAGAAGACCACTAGTCTTAGAAACTTTTCTTCATACTATGACCACATGATTAATCAGATGAAAAGAAGACTACTAGGTTTAGAAAGTTTTCTTCATACTATATTCCTATATAGTCAATGTGGACATTTCACTAAAAGGCCAGATGGTCACTCTACTTCAAGGCTGCTGTCACAATCAACTTCAGTAGCTCATTTTTTGAAGCTCTTTATTCCTTACTAGCTCAAATATTTCATCTTGTCCCTTATTTTGTATTGTTCCCATAATTTTGTCCACATCTTCAACTATCATTTTTAAAATTTACCCAGAATATTCATTGTGAACTAACTTTTTTGTGTTGGTTTGAATAAGAATGGCCCTCATAGGCTCATATATGTAAATACTTAGTCATTAGGGAATAACACTACTTTAATACTTAGTCATTAGGGAATAACACTACTTTAAAGAGATAAGGAAGTTTGGCCTTGTTGGTGTAGGTATGATCTTGTTGGAGGAAGTGTGCCACTGGGATTGGGATTTGTGGTTTCAGAATCCCAAGTCAGGTTCAGTGATTCCTTTCTTCTCCTGCTGCTTGCTGATCTGGATGCAGAATTCTCAACTAATTCTCTAGCATCATGTCTGCCTATATGCCACCATGCTCCCCACCATGATGAGAATGGACTAAACCTCAGAATCTGTAAGCAAGCCCCAATTAAATGCTTTCTTTTACAATATTTGCAGTGCTTACAGTGTTTATTCATTACAATAGAACACTGACTAAGAGTGTTCTACTTGAGTTTCTATAGAAATTAGTATCTACACTGGGTAGATATTGATCAATGTACCTGTGTCTCTGTAGATTTATATATCCTATGGTTGAAGAAATGTATCTTAAATTGGTAAGATATCTCAATGGGTAAAGTGTTACCCCCATAAACATGATAACTAGCATTTGATCTCTTCACTCATAAAAAGGAGCGAACCAACTCCACAAACTGAGTTCTACATGCACATTACAGTATGTAAACACATTTCTAAATACTCACACACATCCCCCACATACAGCAATGCACACAAGACACCATGCATGCAACAATAATACATAAAACAAAGCAGAATTTTAATTCAAAGATAGTCTACTATTCCAGGTTAAGTTCTATCCTTCAGATAATTATCTGCAGGTGGTATGAACAAAGAGACTTGCAGAAAGATTGGGCTTCCAAGTTTTCGATGGATAATTGGAAGTTACTGGAAGAACCTGTATTGCTGAACAATCAAGATTGTTTTAGTTTTCATGAATTAAAGGCTTAGAATGTGGGTTATCTTCTGGACAACGAATGCCCCTAAAAAATAAAGTCTATGGTCCTTTCTGTCACTCTATTACTTACTAGCTATGTGGTATTTATTCCTTATTCTCTGACTATCCAACATGATAAGCCTCACCTAAAGCCCAAATCAACAATTAACTGCATAAGGATTTATACTGCAAGACTGAATCAAAATTACTACTTTCATTGTACGATAATTATTTCACATGCATTCTTACATTGATGATATATTCTTGAATAAATTTCTTTAATTAATACCATGATAAAACACCATGTTCATGGCACTTTACTGAAGTAGAAGTGGAGCTTATAGTCCCACTGGGAGCAGTGTCCATTATAGCAGGGACATGCCAGCAGGATTACGAAGCTTAAAGATCACATCTTCAACCCCAAGGATGAAACAGAAAGAACAAAAGAAGTGAGGTGAGGGTATGCAATCTCAAATCCTTCCTCTAATGTGTAGTTCATCCAGCAAGGCTTCACTAATTCCCCCACAAACAGGAGAACAAGTATTCAAATACCTGGACCAATGAAGGACATTTCTTACTCAAAACATGAGCATTTCTTGCTAGTATAGAGACAAATATTTTAGGTCTAAGTACACAGTGTCCAAAATAATTACTTTTCCTGGTGCTTCTCTTCTGTCTATTGTATCAGTTTAAATCATTGAAAGAATGAAAATATATTTTCCTAACTAGAGAAGCTTATTGCTTAATTTCAGGTGGTATGGACAAAGAGTCTTGGAGAAAGATTGGGCTTCCAATTTTTTTTTTTGATGGAAAACTTGGAATTGACTTTAACTACAAAGACCTCTGTGACTAAACAATCAAGTTCACTTTAGTTTTCATTGAATTTCTATCAAAGAAATAGGCACCATGTCCTAATTTATCTTTATTTCTCCAAAGTAAATTTGTAGTTAAACATTATGCCTCTGTACCTGTTTATGAATTACCATGGTGGGGAAACATCTAAATTTTATACATCTACCTTGTTTGAGTTTCATTTCTAAAGTTAGAAGCATAATACTTGCCATCCCAATTCACAAGTTTTAAAGTTATAGTTGGAAATGCATTATCCAGAAATAAAAGGATGGCTATTGTCATCTTAAATACATCACACATTTCTTACTAAATTTAAAAACAGTACTAGGTCAAGTTTATTTTTTTGCAAGAACAAAACTTTTCTACGTTTAGGTCATCTCTAAACAGTTATGGTCTTCCAGGTACATAGTAAATGCAATTACTAGAAAGAAAATCACTATACTAAGTCCATATTTTTAGATTCTTTGACATATTTTAATAGAACATATTTCCTTATAGATGAGTGGGTAAAACTTCATATTGGAACACAGTTGACCATTTCCCAATGAATCTGTCACTTGAAAGTTAGCCTCCAATGTCTACACAGTGAAGATACTGAAAAAAACACTTTTCCTGGAAATGGCTAGTGTCATTTGGTTTGTCCAAAGATTCCTATGACACAGTCTCTTTTTCTTAGTATCTTGATTGACTACTTTTTGGTATATCTTCAGCCTCTTCATGTATATCATTGAAATCAAGACTTTACATATGAATAATTGTAAAACAACAGAAAATATAAAATATAGGAAAATCAATGAGAGACATACAGCTCAATTTAATATTTTCATAATAATAATCAACAAAGTTATCTTCTTATTTAAATTKTTAATTTTTCATCATTTTGGTTGTTTTTGTGTTTTGATTGTATATAATTTTATTATTTATACAATAATAAAATTATTGCTTTTGAATTAAAAATAATTTCCGTACAAGATAGCTTTTTTAGTATGTAAAAGTACTAGATACCTGTGATTACCATCTGTCTTAGGATGAACATAAAAGAAATTTTTATGACATAAGATAATTATGAGTATATGATAACAATGTTTGACAAACAACTACAGCATTGGTTATGATAGGCTGAAAGCTATTTAAAGATGAGTTGACTTGTTCCAATAAAATTAAGCAGAAGGAAATTTCTATGTTAAATTCCTGAAGTGTTAGTTTTTTAAATTGCAAAATTTTGTGTAAACTCATTTTTAAAAAACCATAAGAAAACCATAAGTAGCAAATTTCATTTAGAAAATCCAGTGATACTGAGAAGAAATGGAGAAAATGTGTGAAAGATAAGAAGATGTGCCGGGCATGAAGGTGGCAGAAATGTTCTCAAGGATTTCTTGTAGACAGTTAGGGGAGACAAAGCTGTGAAATAGTAAGATTGCATTTGTTTCAGATCTGCATATTCTGCAGCCCTTAAGCCATTACCTGCAGCTGAGGAGTTCCAATAAAAGTGATTTAAAAACTCATTCTGGATACTTCCAGATGCCAGTCCCCTGGGGTTGCCACCAGGCCTTATTTAATATGAGTTTCATGAGGTTTCAATCCTCTTCCTGATGTCTGATTCAGCTCCTCTATAGGCAGCCCTTCTGTCTCTAAGTGGCAGGATGTTACTAATGATTGGACATTTTTAAGAAATCCTACTGGTTTTTAGCATCTGTTTCCAGTACAGTTTCTATGATTTATTTTACTTTCCTTTACATTTGTCTAACTTATGCCTAAATCTGAATCTCTTGAATTCTATTTTTAAAATACCGTTTGACGTTATATTATGTCAAAAGAACCAAAAGAAAGGAGAAAATAAATCCTGACCATGACTCTAAAGTCCTATTACTTTACACAAAGGAAATGGGACTTTATGTATCTTTTCAACTAAAATTTATGATACTAATAAGATACTAATAGATCTCTGGATCTAGGTAAACTATGACCTACTTTAAAATTATTAAGGTACTAACATACATAAAACTGCAAATAAAATACACAAGATGTTTCTGCTGCTCTTTACAGATCCTTCATTTCTAAAGGAATAACTGGAAATGATGAAGGTGTAGATACTTCATGAAATATATCTATACACATACATGAATATAATTAAAATGAAGTTATCCTACAGGTGGCAATGATGCTTCTACTAGATATTAGTATCTCACAAATAATAAGCTCAATGGCAGGAATAGGTTACCTCTTTTTTGGATTTGTTGGCAGAGAAGTTCTAAAAGAGTAACACTCATTATAGGTTACTGGCAAAGATCCTGGCTACTTTCTGTAACATATCAAGATGGTACTCATTTCTTGTCGTCGTCACTGTTTTTTCTTTTCAAATTACTATTCAAGCTACCAAAGTCCTCATCTACAAAACTGTTGAAATAGAGGTTTACCAACAAACAGAGCCACATCCCTACAAGGTACAGAGAATCTCAATTAATCTGGACCCCTGAGATCTCTCAAACACTGGACTACCAACCAAGCAACACACACCAGCTGATATGAGGCCCCCAACACATATACAGCAGAGGACTGCCTGATCTGGCCTCAGTGAGAGAAGATATACCATACTCTCAAGAGATTGGAAGCCCCAGGCAGAAGGGAGGTATGGTGGRGTGAGGGGTGAATGGATTGGGGACATTCTGATGGAGACTGGGGTAGGGAGGAGGTATTGGATGTGGAACAGAGGGTGGACTGGGAAGGGGATAAAATCTGGAGTGTGGGAAAAAAGATTAAATAAAATTTTTAAAAAAGAAAGAAACAAATTCAATCCCAAAAGAAAAGTATGTTTCAATCCCTTTCTCCAAAGGCTCAGGTATCAGTGTAAAGACTGAAAAGTAAGTGTTAGAACAAGAGCTGCTGGATGGCTACAGGAAACCAGTGTCTTCTCTCACAACATCATGGCTGCAGATATGAATTTACATAGTTTATGGTAACATACAGAAGACCTGTACATATCAAAATTGATCAAATCTCAGTATGAAGATGGGAGTGGGCATCAAGTTGTATTCCTAGTGGAGAAGCCATTGGCAAATTGTTAGCTGCTAGGAGAAGGACAGACAGCTTTCTCTAAGAGGGCCCCTAATTAAACAACTACACTCCAGTGAAAATCCAATATAACCAAGAATATTTGAGCAATACAAATTCATCTTGTTGGTAGAAAAAGGACATAAATTGGGTGAGAAGGTAACAGGGATTCAACTTGGGAAGAGTTGCAAGAAGGACGTGAATATGATCAAAAGTTATTGCATGGAATTCTCAAAGAACTAATAAAACAGAAAACACCAGGAATACTTAACATATCATTCTTCTCACATTGACTATTGAGAGGTAAGTGATAGATTGTATTGTCTTCTTACACTGCCTACTATTTTAAAGATTCTCTTTCAATATATGTTAGATGCATAAATGAATGGTTCTGGTTAAATGTTCCTTCTCACATGATTGATACTGATTGATACTTATCACAAGGAGTTTTACACCTGGAAAATTATCAGGACTGTGCCACTTCACAGTTCACATAAAAGTGGTCAGCTTTTAAATTTTTGGATGATATCAATAAACCGTACATCAAAATATTTTTTCGATGTAATTGTTCACATACCAGTTTTTGCAATGATTCACAAATAACTATCAACTACATTTTTAAAAGTACATGTTTTAAAATCCAGATTCTGTGTGTGCATTTCTGTTTGGCATTGCACATATCCATGTAATAAGGAAAATCAGGTGCATAATTCCCTTGCAATATGATTTTGCTCTACCAAATATTCTTTAATAATCCCTATGTATCTGTTATCAGAGTCATATCCACAAAGCTCCATGATTTTAGGCAGGGAAAAATAACCATTAATTTATGGCTGATTAGTAACAGAAAACTCCATTATTAAAAAGCTACTTTTTTTCTATGAGTATGTTCTCTTAAGGATTATCATGTATTTTCACAACTAAATCATGTATGCCATTTAGTTGCTGTTCTCTTTTTGTTTTCATTTACTCTTATTTGGGAACTGAAGTAGCATCCTTGCTTTTATATGTGCTACCTTAAAAAAATCAATGAATCTACTCCCTATGTCTTGTGGGAAAAGTCAATTTTTATATTGAACAAGCTAAGAATAAATGAAAGTAAATTAAATGTCATGCAGTCCCCATGATACTCTTCAGTAATATGTAATTTAGTATTTACAAAAATAAAGTAATCATCCTCTCTCTTAAAATGCTATTTTTTTAATCAAACTGAAAAAGCTGTCTTATATTTACCATTATTACCTTCTTTTTCTTCGTTATGATTCTTTTGTGAGTAGATGTTTGAGGATGTAGGAATAGGGAAAAATACAAAAAARTAAAACATGTTTTCTATCAGAGACATTATAGGGCCCTAGCTTCCTAAGGCTATTTTGATGAGTTTAATTGTATAACTATTAGTGCATACAGAATGCTTCATTTCTGTTACATTTAGAAATAAGAGCCAAATTGCTCTGAGAAACTGCCTTGATGTGTTTTATATAGCTGTTTTATTAATCTCTTTCATTTAAAAAAAACGGATACAGGCAAATAGAAGAGATGTAAGCAAATTAGTTTGCATTCAAGTTGATTCTGGGCTTTGTAAATAAACATGGATGGGAATACCTGATACATTTTCAGTAGTTCTGGGCATAGCCAGAGCAAAGGGGAGAATTTCCAAGCCCCCGAGTGTCTCTCTGCCTCTCAGTATTCCTCTTTGCCAGTTTGGCAGTTCATCTGTGCTAATCAAATCCATCAGGGATTGACAGGTGGTGAGTGGGTAATAGAATTTCAATCTATTTAGCATAATCGTAGTATTTAGTGCAATTCCCAGGAAATTGTATGGTATTATTTTAATAAGTGAATTAGCAAAAGTGAGCACTTCACAATTCTCAGTGTTAATTATTTAAAGTACTATTTAACTTGGTTGACCATCTTGATCACAGAACATGTATTATTTACAGTCTAAGCACATTATCAACAAACAATAAATGAAATTTCAAAAACTTTACTTTGGAATCTTGTAATGAAGTATATATTGCAACTGATAATTAATAGCTTTAGACTATTCCTACAAGGACTTAAATCACCCTTACACTTAGAACTAATGTTCTATATGCTACATTTTCTGTTTATGTTCCTTAGCCTTTTACATGGCCATAGATAATTTACTTGAATTTATCCCTGTAAATAATTTTTCATTTTGCTTTTTGTGCACATCTACCATAGAAACATAGAAACATGTGGGTGTACAAATAATGCAAGAGTCCTTCCTTCCCTTCACATGGACAATGGTAACCATGAAAAGCTGGTTTTGCCAAGTGTTGCCAATTACACATTTTAAAATATTTTCAGAAATGTGAACAACAGCAACTACTTAAGATAAAAGCTTTTATTAGGATAAAAACAATTTAGGATATAAATTGTTATCAATGTTCAATTAATATATGAAGTAAAAGTAACATGAAATGTTTGCTATATATACACATACATTAAATATCAGCTTTTGTCTTGTTTTCTAGGAGTGTGTGTTGCTCAAGTCTCATCTTCTGTTATGGATGGACTATTATTAGAGTATTATGACATATAGCTTATTATGATAAGGAGGTATTCATAAAGTTAACGCTAGTATTATTTAACATTTATAATTCTTAGAAAAGATTTTTGTAGGAAAAGTATAGATGATCTGCAAAATGAAATGTTGAAGTGTCAATCCTATATTAAAGGTAATGGTGAAGAAACTGAAACACAGAAAATTTAAAATTGTGCTAAAGGACAAACAATAATTCCATTCTTAGAAGAATTTATTACCAAGAAATATAAACACCTAAAATATTCATAGGATATTGATAAAGAAATATGGTACATTAATTAAAATATTATTTAGTCATAAGGTAACAAAGCCTTGCCATATGTGAATGAGCCTGAAAATCGTTATATTAAGTGAAATAAGCAATACTGACCAGAACAAGTGCCTTGTAGTCTCAATGACATAAGGAAACTAAAAATATAGATACTATGCAGATTTGGAGAAGACTAGTAGTACATCCAAGTTTTGGAACAGTTAAGCAGAGATAGCAATGAAAAAAATGTTGACTGCTAGTTATGCTTACAAGTAAATGGGAAAAAAAGTTCTAACCATTTATCATGCCAAAGTAGAGCACCTAGAAATAACAATTAAGTTCTGTATATTTAAATAAGCCAAAAAACATGTTAAGTGTTCAATCATGAAGAAGCTAAGTGTTTAGGGAGACAGATTTGCTTATAGTAAGTTAAATGTTACACTATGTATAAAGGTATCAAAGCATGCACATTATCCCCATAATATGTATATTTTGGTTTTCATTACTAAGTATGCTTAAATAAATTCTTTTAAATCTCCATTTTATCAAGATATTTTAGTAATTTTGGGGCATATTAAAATTTTAGGAAGCAGTGCTTCATCACAATAGACATTGTAGTTAAAGCACTTACATTCACTATTATCTTTGTCAAAGAATATTTAAAGCATCCAGATATAGATTCAATTTTAAGAATATGCTACTTGTATATCTATCTGTATATTATGAAAAATAAAGAAATACTTGGTGCATGAGGCTAGAAGGCCAAAGTACTAGATATTGGGATAAATTATTAAATACTTATTAAATTATTTTTGTATAATAATTTATCAAATTATCAAATTTGATAAATTATTCATAGATCATAATATTATAGAACATTTCCCCAACATGAGAATGCCTTGGTTCTAGCACAGAGCATAACATGAAACTACCATTACTATAATAACTTCAGTAGAGATTATACTGGCCTGATGTCAGTTGTAGCTTAAACAGCAAAACAGTAGAATGATGTTGATGTTTATGTTTATTAATACCTGATAATAGACAATGGAGTTATAGTCACAGGACCTGTCCCAAGCTTTCAGCTTTTCCTTTTTTCTACCTTCTCCTCATGCAAATATGATTATAGATTGTGATAGAGCATATAAACAGTAGAAAAATTGAAAGTATGAATTTTGATATAGCTTCTATGTGATCATGATTCATGATGGTTTGGGTTTTGAGGTGGTACATGTGTTTGAAAAGTACATATACTCCTTTAAGTGACTTTTCACCTACGGTCTGTATATAAAATAAACTCATTGGTTCACCAAGTTAAGCTTGGAAAAAATCTTATTTAGTTCTATTGTCATTCCCATACCTCTTATGAATAGCTGTTTGTTCATATGTCCTCCCAGAATATTAATGCAACAAATTGGCACCTAATAATGAGGCATAGCAGAATCAAATATGACTTAAGGATGGGTTATTACATGTCCCTGGTGATGGGTACCAATGCAGGGAAAACTGAGGTTAAACTATTGAAGGATAGAATGTCTATGAGAGTACTCTTTTCTACCCTATGTGAAATGTTGTAGTATGCTTTCTTGCTATTGCAGCAGTTTCATGAACTTATTGTACTATGAACAATACAATATGCAACTAAAATCTGCTCGATGTAAAGGTGCATTATCCACGGGAAGGGATGTAAAGGGGGATATCACCATCTCTTCCTTTAGCTTTGGGTTGGGCCAAGAGCCTTCATCTAGCCCCATACAACTTGCAAGCATTTTCAGATGATCAAATGTTCCAAAATTAAGAGGTCTTATGGAAGGTGATTATGGATTGTGACAATCTAAATAAACTGATATCTCCCATGCATGCTACTATAACCAAAATTGCTCTTTGTAGGAAATAACTGATATGAGCAATGGAATCTTTTCATACCTGTACTGTATTAGACCTTCCATTCTCTTAGCTGCCAGCTTCAGATACCAGTTGATGCCTTTTTGGAATGGATGGTGGGTATTCATAGAATCTGCATGCCTTCTATTAAAAGATTTCATTAAGTCATGAAGCAATGCCAACCTCTGAGTTGTCCAAATATTTGAAAAACAAATATATGAAAGAATATTGAATATTTTCTGCTAAAGGATGTAAAAGAAGGTATCATAGGGGAAAGGCACCCTCAAAAGTCAGATGACCATTTACTGAAATGTCCAGGGCAAGAGCTGGATTGCTTTTATGTGTCTTATTGGCCAGAAAGGATGACAAAACATCCATAATCTAAATACTTTGAATTGGTTTATTTGGGTGATGTCTTTTATTTCAAGATCTAGGACTAAACCTGAGACCTAACAATTGCTAAGCAATTATATTAACACTGAGTTAATATATTTATTCAATATTTATGTCCTCTAACTTTATTATAATTGATCTGCTAGTATGTCTGATTTACTATTATTTTCAAATGACAACCATTTGTATTTATTTGTTCTATCTTGGTAAGTTTACTATTTGCATTAAATGAGATATTATTGATACATACTTTTTAGTACCATGTTGAGTTCATGATCATCAATGCTTAGCATATGGCTCTTTTCTCTTCTCCTTTAACATTTTGGATTATTATCATACCATGTGATATATTATATTACTAGGCAGGGAAATTGTATAATTTGAATTTGCTAATTTTTCTTATTCTTGATTATGCTACGAACTCTGTTGGTCTTTGGGCCCCTTTGTAAAAGATAAAAAAGGTTACAGAAATGAGAAGCCCTTACAATAATTACTCATGTAATTCTTTCTATTTCACAGATAGGGAAAGATGGGGAGAGAGAAATTTAGAGGAGGATATTAAATTCTTTATCTAAAAGAAATACCTTGGTGTTTTTATGCATCCAGTAGAGTACCTTGCATATAACAAGGGATCATCAGATAACATTTGACTAGATGTTGGATTGAAGGATATTTAAGAGGCTCTAAACTAGCCAGGAAAGCTAATATGTGCCTGTAATCTCAGGCCAAATAAACAAAAATAAAACACACAAACAACACAAAAATGGAGGAATGAGGATTGTGAAATCAATGCCATCTCAGGATATAGAGGAGAAAACATATGAAAAAAGACCTTATAATTGCAAAAGACAGTGTATATGCCCTACATGATAGAGAAATCAGTCTGTAGCTCCTGTATCTTTGTGTCTTCTACAGTGCTGGGAGTAGTTATGAAAACTTCTAGAAGAGAATTGTCACCAGCATTCACCTGTGAACACAGTATACTACACTGTCAGCAGACCATTTAAGATATACTTGATGGTGCAGTAGTGATTTGACTATTTTTGTGCAACTACAGACTTTCTGACTGCATTCAAGGCTGCTTCATATTTAGTTCTGTAAATCAAGACAAAAACCTATTTCCAGGGAAGATATTACTTCTGTCTTTTTTATCTCTAATTTCAAGTAATCTTGAAAGCTATAGTAAGTACAAAATGGAAAATGGAAAATTAGCTGAAAAGGGGATTCCCTGATGCAGCTTCCAAGTGATCACCATCTACAATAGGGTAGGTCTTTGCATCTTTGGGTATCACCTATTTTTCCTGAAAATATCTACTCATACATGCTCTGTAAGTAAGCTCAGTTTATTTAGTGGTTTACCTAGTTGAATTTTGGTAGTATTCTTATTTTTTCTGTTATTGGTGTATTACTTGGAATCATCACACAGTTCTTTACTCCTTCCCCTCAAAAGTTGATTCAACACAGATGAACAGAATGCAAAATGCTTCTCCATGGGAAAGTATGAAACCAGCTGATGTGCTCTAGGGTCATTCATGAGAGACCAACTGCATTTATGAAAGTTATGTCATCTCTGATTTCATGTGAAATCCAGGCAGGACAAAGGATCCCACAGGTGATATCTCTAGATTAAATTTTAACCATGTACCCATAGGCACTGCTGACATATCTGTATAAACATCCCTGTGGCAAAGGTGGGAAAACCACTGGTGCTGCCAGTGTTCAGCAACTAATTCACTCCCATTTCATAAGATGATAAAAAATTAAAAGCTTCTCTAAAAGCAGAGGGAATTAGAACTGGCTCAGCACCAGGCCCTGTAGCTATGCTCATGAATCAGTGTTGCTTCTCTTCTTGGGTACAAGCCCATTCCGGAACCCATGCCACCTGTTGTTGCTGCTGTTTTCTATTTAAGCTTCTCTTATTTGTAAAGAATTTTTGCAACTCTGATTGACAAGCTTTTTCATTTTTTTTCTTTTTACATTTTTTTTTACAAAAGCTGTCAGATGAGGATCGAATGCAGATCTTTGTTTCCTGTAATGCACCAATACCTCATTAGGTCACACAATATGATAATAGAGTGTAATTCTATATTTAAGTACAGAGTGGAAGTTATAATAAGAAAGAATTATCAGCAAGTGAATCCTTGTCCCAAACATTTGAAGTTTTTCAGCCCTTTTAAGAAAACACCTTTAGGGGCTAGAGAGATGGCTCAGCCATTAAAGGCTAGGTTCACAACCATAAAATATAAGAAAACACCTTTAGATATTTTTGATGATTACATTAGTTGAAAAACAAAATTGGTTCCTGATTTCATTTTCAAATGTACTTCTCCGTCTTATATTTTTATCATCTTATACATGACATTT
>BDUI01020448.1:0-16051 GCA_002335545.1 Apodemus speciosus
GACGTTTGAAATGGCCTGGTTCAAAAGATAGTACAGATCACTGACCTACCAATCATTACCAATTTCCAACTTATTGAATGGAATTTGTTTTTGCTTTTGTTTGTKACTTTTATGTCTTTCTCAATGGAAAATGCAATCCTGAGTGCTTAACATTCTTGATTTCTCTGGAGATCTGGGAGCACAAGGATCTTTGTGCTGTGTTCTCAACACATTTGACACATAACAGATGTTGTCCGTATGTCACACTGAAGAGGCAGAATATCATGAATGAACCCAAGTCATTCATGTTGTTAGATCCTTCAACRGYTTTTCTTGTTCAGGTTACAGATCAATAAATAATAGTCCACAGAATACATTGTTGCTTAATAGCTGATGCTGAAGTTTGACATTATTCTGTAGACGGCAAACTTACCATGAATAATTGCCACCCCCCAGAGCTTTCAGGGACTAAACCAACTAAAAAGTACACATGGAGGGACCCACGGCTCCATCACCAGAGGATGGCCTTGTTGTACATCAGTGAGAGGCRAGGCCCTTGGTCCTGTGAAGACTTGTTGCCCCAGTGTAGGGGAATGCCAGGAAAGGGAAGTGGGAGTGGGTGGGTTGGTGAGCAGGGGGAGGGAGGATGGGATAGGTTTTTTTTCTTTTCTTTTCTTTTCTTTTCTTTTTTTTTTTTTTTTTTTAGGGAAAATAAGCAAACGGAATAACATTTGAAATGTAAACAAAGAAAACATCGAATAATTTTTTTAAAAAAGAAATATTTAATTATAATCATCCTTCCATTCTTCTAGAATATTGTATTCAGAGTTTCAGTTCTCAGTGTTTTCCAAAATGTAAGAATACGCTTTTATTAAAAATGCATAGAATTTTGTTTATAGATCCATAAATATTTCAAATCCTCTCTGTGACTTAAAGTTCCTAGTACAGGTCAGTAAAATTCTATGTAAGTACATGTTCTGTTTACTTGTATTGTTTAAGAGATAATGATAACAAAAATAAATCTCTACATGCTTAGTAAAGATGCTGTCTATTTCAGTTTTTATTAGGAGCCAGATGTCTAGTGTATGGTAAATCCATAGGAATGGAGAGGTGCCCATACCATACATAATAATCTATAGATTTAYTTGCTACRAATCAAAYATCAAAATTCATTTTTTCCAACTTTCTAATAATTGATGATGTTGAGCCTTTTTACTACTTTTAACAAAAGGAAATGCATTTTACCTACATGGTTAGTCAATCTTAACCAGTTTAAAAATTTTTAATATTAGTCAGTGCAAATGTCTCAGAATCAGTCAAATTTAATAGTCATTCCACAAAAGATAAAAATCTACAGTTGTAAGCATGCCTAGGATGTACTTTCATGAATTTGAGTTTAGAAAAATCAATCCTATCTGCCAAAAATAGAATGCTTCTTGCAAAGTAATTGAAAGAAGGAAATTCATTGTTCAAAACAGAGAATAACTGTTGATTAAGATAAAGTGATTGCTATGTGCATGAGTTAAGATACTTAAATGGGTCTATTTCCTATATTAGAACTAATTTCCTTTTCTTTTTGGCTATCATTCAGATGAGCCCCTTGAATGACAAAGCCCTATTAGGACCTGATTTAAAGTGACCAAAGGCATTTATAAACCTGGCAAAACTGATTATACTTTGTAGAGATATGAAAGATCATTCTGTAATGTTCTTTCTAATTTCCCCTGTGGTTCCAATGTCACCTAAGGTATAATTAATCAGAACAACTATATTTTAGTAAAATTGAGTCAATGAACTAAGACTAACTTTAGCATATTTTAAGGAAATAAGTCTGAAGAACACAGTGAAGAAGTAAAAAGAACTTTAAGTGGCTCGAGAAAGAGAAAACAATAAAAGATAAAATTATGATGTCTGTAAAAATGTTTTGAAAAAATAATATGCATATAAAAATGAATCCAAATTTTATTTAGGTTTATTTAAGTTTTTGATGCCAAGATACTGCTGATAAAAATTAGAATGTATTTAGCTATTGATCAATTGTAATTTTAGTGTATTAATATGTTATTATTAATTTTTAAGTTATTATTTAACCAATCAAGAACTCTAGCAATGGGCTGGAGATATGGCAAAGCAGATCAGAGCACTGACTGCACTCCCGAGGGTCTTGAGCTCAAATCCCAGCAACCACGTAGCTCACAATCATCTGTAATGAGATATAATGCCCTCTTCTGATGCATCCGAAGATAGCTATAGTGTATATACGTATAATAATAAATAAATCTTAAGAAAAGAGAACTCTAGCAATTTAATATTTAAAAAAATGTTCTGAAATTTTCTTCAGTATAATCCTATATTTTGAAAGGGCCTCTGCATGTTGGTTGAGTTCTCCATATGTTTTTTAAAGGAAAATAATTTTCATGTAATTTATCTTATTAATATGTTATTAATATTAATATGAACTATATGTTCTCATTGAACATATTTGGCATTAGTTTTGACAATGAGCATTTGAAATCAAAAGTCATAGAAACAAAATGTGAAAGAATTATTTAAATAATTTCATGATTTTTTTGGATTTAACAGAAAAGATGAATTCGAATAAGAATTGCAAACAATGATAATTTAGTATTTTTGACTAATCTAAACTGAATTTAAAAACATGCAGAAGCACGGATAACTAAAAATAATTATTTTCTTAAAAGATCATTAATTTAGGCATTATCAAACTTGAAGAAATTAATTTTGAAAGCCTTAAAATATTCCAAAAAAACCTGAAAGACAAAATATATGTATTAGAGCTGTAAGATTTTCAGCTTAAACTCACATCACTATATAAACTTAAAGCTGTGAATTTTAAGGATAACCATGAGCAGAAAATTTGGGTAAAGGTAAAGAATAGGGAAAACAGACTGAAAAAAACAGAAGAGACTTAGTTTTAGGAATAGTTTTTTTATTCTCAGGTACCTGAACTCGCAAGAAACCACATAATTAAAAAAGTAACTTAATCTTACAAACAATTTCCAATCTTCAGTTGTTCTCACAAGTGTGATGAGATAGTATATTTTTCATCTTGGATGCTTAGGATCTCAGTTAGGATTTTAGTGCTGTGAAGAGACACATAACACTTATAAAGAAAAATACTTAATTGTAGCTGGCTTACAGTGCCAAGATTTGGTCCATTATTGTCATGGATGGAAACATGGCAGTCCATGCTGAGATATGACCTTGGAGAGATATTTGGGAGTGAGCCACCTGGACTGACAGACATCAGGAAGAGAACTTGCCATTGGATTAGCTCAAGCTTCTGACACCTCAAAGCTCATCGCCAGTGACTTCCTCCAACCACAATACATGTATTCCAAATGGTCTCACTTTGTAACAATGCCAGTCCCTATTTTCTGATGAGTTCCATTTTATTTAAATCACCACGCTTAGTTTAGATTCTATTAGTTTAGATTCTAAAGTCTGTCATTTAGGAGGCACTCAGCAGATATGTGGTATGTAAGAAATGAAGTTCAGTAGGCATGCATGTTTGTAGTATTGTTCACGGCTTGAAAAAGGGATTGTCTCTATTTCTTAACAAAATGTTAGTTGTTCTGGGATTTTTAGAAAGACAAAGATATGGACAAGTGAGAATGGCTAAATAGTTTTAGTATATCCAAAATAAATTTTCAGAATGGTTTTAGACTATGATCTAATTTGATAATAATCAAATTGGCATTATCCAAAAATTACTTTTGATATCTTGATTATAGAAAAAAATCATAAAGATAACACAGCTTAGGGTGTGATGAAGCTGAGATTTATGATAGATTTAAAACCACCTACATTGTGTATTCTTTTCCTTTCCTGGAAACTCTTTTTACAAAATATTACTAAGCTGCAGAGATAACACACATAGACTATGTTATTAATATTCAATTACCCATCCCGAAATAGTTTGCTTATGCAACATACAGCAGGTGTAGCTTATAATTGAATTTCTAAACTTTGCTGTGGCTTGGGACCTGCATGTGGTACAGTAATCATTATCCAGACACCATCACTTTTAGTAMAAACAAACAATTAATCAATCAAAGCATTAATTATGGAAAAAGAATCCCAGGAAAGCTGATCACATCTAATTATTGAATAAATATTTTACCATTTAGAAATAAAACTAGCATTCACATTCGCCATGGTATAAGATTACAGTTTTCTATATTCTGGAGAATTTTAGAACAAAGTCCATAAGAGGAGTCAATAGGAAATAATATTTAACACAAAGTATTTCCTATGTGGCTATGAAATTAAGTAACTTTCTAAATGAGGAACTTCAGCTTTCAGTCTTTATCATCTGAAGCTAATGTCAATAATGGTTTGTTTTAATTTAACTAAATTCAGCCAACTGTAGGAGAAACAAATTGTGCTTTCTATTATTATTATTTTTAGTAGATGGTTGCCAGGGTAAAATGGTAATTAGGGAAAGTAAATCATTCCTGTTTTCTTGCTTGTCACACTCCAGTAGACTCAGGAGATCACTTGATGTGAATGCTCTATAAATGTAGAAGAAAGAGAAAGTAAAGATATTTTCTCACTTCCTTGCTTGTTAGCTCATCTCACCGTTTCTTTCCTTATCCATCATCTCTAGTTTTTCATTTTTTTCTATTCTGAGAAATATATCTTTATGTTGTAATATCTTTCATCATGACCTACAAAACTCCATGTCAAAAGACACACATCAACAGAAAATAGAGACTAATTGCATAAGATAAATGCCAAATGAAATAGTAATCAAATATAATCAAATATCCCCTGAATGTAGATAGAGGAAGGAGTGTTTAACAAAATACCTGTTAGTCGTTACGTGTTAACTACACGGTGAGTTTAAGAAGAATGAATAGCTATTTTCCCACCTTCACTAAAGTAAGAAATAGCTTAGGGTTCAATTGAGAGATACAAGAAGAGATTTCTGTCTGCTGAAAAGGGTGGGGTACCCTCGTAGAGCATCATGATACAATACATAAGACTGTGGTTTTTTTTCAATTTGGAGAAATATGAGAAAATTCAGTTAAAAGAAATTGAGATCAAGTTATATTTTAAGATTTTTCTTTCACTGTCATCAAGTTCTTGAGAATAATTTGAGTCTTAGTTTTCTCTCAAATACTTTAATTTGAAATTATATGAAATACACTATATCAAGGCTTACACTTCTATCTGGGACTATTTCTATTAGAAAAATATTCTACAAGACAAACTTATATCTTAGCATTCAGAACTATCTCTTGTGTGTGTATGTGTGTGTGTGTATGTGTGTTCTATTATCAAATCCATTCAATAGACAACTAGCCATGGAAGAGGTTTCTGCTTCCTGTCTACTACCTAGATATTTTCTGTATTAATGAGAAATATTTCTTTATCAATTATATGTATTCCCAAGTTCTAAAAACAAACTTAATATAACTATTCTTGAAAAAATGTTTGCATTAGGCTCATAAGAAGAACAGAGAATTAAATACCAGACCTGGAAGATGTTACGAGTTAGACTCAAGATCTGCCTTAAAGGTTTACTAATACCTTATAGCAATGAATATCTTTTCTCAAAAGAAAACCATTAAAGTAGTTTAACATGGATGTTAGACAAGCATTGAAGTAGGACAAATTGCTGGGAGACAGGACCTTCAGTAAAACTATGGTGGATACTAAAGTACTCTTCCAAAAAAACATATTTCTRTTAACACATTCAGATTTTCTGTTTGTTTGTTTCAATGTTTTATTTTGTTGTTTCAACTACTAACAATTTCATTTGTCATTCTGTTGTTAGTTTTAACTATTTTTTAATTGAAAATAGATTTTTCTCTCATAGAATACATCCTGACCACAGCTTATGCTCCCTCCATCCTTCAACTTCCTCTATGTTGTGGCTATCCCTGGGCTTGTATTTTGATGTTAATTCCACTCCTCAGAGGGGCTGCAGATGAGGAATTGCTTTGTGAACCTTCTCCCCACCTGAACTTTTCTTTTTTTCTTTTTCTTTTTTTTTTTATATTCTTTGTTTACATTTCAAATGCTTTCCCCTTTCCCAGTTCCCCCCTCACCAGATGTCCCATAAGTTCTCTTCCCTCTGCCCATTCCCCAAACACCCCCATTTCTTTGTTCTGTTACTCCCCTACAATACTGGATCAAGTCTTTTCAGGACCAGGGCCCTCTCCTTTCTTCTTCTTGGGAATCATATGATTTGCTAAGATTGAAAACTCAAGAGACAGCAGGAATTGGCGAGGATGTGGAGAAAAAGGAACACTCCTCCACTGTTGACGGGATTGCAAGATGGTACAACCACTCTGGAAATCAGTCTGGCAGCTACTCAGAAAATTGGGCATGACATCTCCTGGGCATATACTCAGAGGATTCCCCTGCATGCAACAAAGACACATGCTCCACTATGTTCATAGCCACCTTATTTATAATAGCCAGAAGCTGGAAAGAACCCAGATGTCCCTCAATGGAGGAATGGATGCAGAATATATGATATATTTATACAATGGAATACTACTCAGCAATTAAAAACAATGAATTCATGAAATTTGTAGGCAAGTGGTTGGAACTGGAAAATATCATCCTAAGTGAGGTAACCCAATCACAAAAGAATACACATAAAATGCAATCATTGATAAGTGGATATTAATTAACACATTCAGATTTAAGAGAAGTTGTCAGTGCTACCTTTCAGTCTTTCTTGGAGTTAAAGAGCTTCCTAGTGGTCCCATGCATGTTTTTACAGCAGTATCTGGTGATTGGATATTGCAAACCTACATCATTAGTGTTGTCTCTCTGGCAACTCTTTTAACTACTCTCCATTGCACACTATGTGACTCTAGTCAAGAGAAAAGTACAAAAGTGTCCAACTATCCCACTTATTTTTGGAAAGAGAGAAATAACGAAAAAAGTCACTTTTCTATTCTTGCATTATCTGAGCTATGCCAAATCATCCACTATTTAAATACTTATTTGTTTTTATTTATGTGCACCTGTTGGTGTCTGAGTGTATGGCACATATATTAGCTGAGTCCACATTGTCCGGTAGAGGGCATCAAATCTCCTGCAATTGGAAGTACTTAAGGTTGTGAGCCAACTCATATGGATGCTGAATAGAACTTACGTGCTCTGTAAGGATACCAAGTACTCTTAATTTCTGAGCCTTTCTCCAAGCAAACTGACAGATAATGGTTAACTTATTATTTTTACTCTAAGTCCTTAAAACTAAAGTTTGGGAGTTTGTTTTCACTATCCATTGCTTTAGAAGATTCACAACTTTATCATCTCTAGAGTTACACAATCTTACCGTTTCTTCAAGTTTCTGCTTTTTACTAATCAAAATTCATAAATGGAACTATTTTTTCTACCTCTGTCTTTCCTTAAAGATTAAACTTCCAATGAAGGGCAGAACACAACTAACTGATATGTATGTCAGCTTGAATTTAGTTGATGTTGATGTACTAAAATAAATAACAGCAACTTACATTTTTCACACTTAATATCTCACCTTGTTAAGTAAAAATTTGAAATGTGGTTTAAGCAATATTGTGTTTTAAGCCATTGTAGAAGTTGTTCTGTAGTTTGTTTTATTTGTTCCATTGTAATTATCTTTTTTTTTTTATTTTGTTAGAGAAACTTTCAAATTGTTGCAACTTGGAAGTATGTTATATTAATCTAGTTAATAAAAGGTAACCGCTTCTAAGATAGTAGGTCAGGTGAAATTATAAATTTCCAAAATTGCATTCTTCTCTTTGTTGTTCTTTTAACCAAAATATGCATGTGAGTTAGCAATGGTTCTCAAAATTATTTTCAAAATATTCCTTAACTGCACCAAGAAACACTCAGTATTTCCCTGTCAGGGAGGAAGTGTTTTCCACTTGAGATTTAGTTGGAAAAATGGTCTGTCTATTTGCTTGGGCTATCATAAGGAAATGTATTAGACTAGAAGGATGGAACCCTACATGTGGCTCCCATTGTTTTCAAGGAGGGAAACCTAAAACCAAAGCATCTACAGATTTGGTTTTGTCCTTGAAATCCTACTCCTTTGCTTGTGTCTGGTCACCTTTGCACTGTATATTCAAACAAGCGCCCATTCTCTGTGCACACTCATAGGTAATATCCCAGATCATTTCTCATAAAGGCAATAGTCTACTGGCCTGAAATTCTACTTTGTTGCTCTCTTAATCATATAGACGATATCAAAGCACATTCACATGGATTATAAGAGCTTCATAAAGTACAGTGCATGAACTGTTGATAGACAGAATTAAAAAAAAATACCAATTGGTTCTTTTTTTTAGTGTCAGAGTGTCTGTGTACATCATGGTATGGCATGTGCCAATAGGCAGGCAGGCATGGTACTGGAGAAGAAGCTGAGAGCTTATACGTTATTGGCAAGATGGAGTCAGAGAGACAAATCCTTCATAAAGGATCTACCAACTGGGAATGAAACGTTCAAATATAGGAGCCTATCTTGTCTGTTCTCATTCAAGTCAGCAGATTGCTACATTATGACAAGAGATGGGAGAGATATTTGAGAGTTCTATATCAATCTTCTTCTCTCTCACATAAGGTAATTATATACCCTGAACTAGCAACTACCTCTCCTTTTTTTCAGGATAAAAAGATGACATAAAACAGGGCCATAACCTACATGAGACCAGCATAAGATGGGTTAAAATGAACTAAGCTTTTAACCTGTCATTCCTTTCATTATGATTCTGACACTTTCAAGTTAGAAAATTCCAGAACTAGCTCAGCAAAAGCTAACTGATGAAATAATACTTACTTATATTTTTTTATTAAACAATGCAGAATTAATTTGTATGTCAGGTTAGAAGCAGAGGAATTACTAGAGATTGTATACAGCCTACTCACAGATCATTTGTAACCATTTTGACTAAAAGTATTTAAAAGGCAACAGGCTAAGTGAAGGCCCTAGAGGGCAACTTATGAAGACACTGTGTCTACATTGAGCCTATCCCATTTATAAGAAGTACAAGAAAAAGAAAACCAAAAGAAGAGAGATCCTAGAGAAGTGTCAACAATTAAAGAAAATTGAAAAATAATACAGAAAATGGGGTAATTTTCAGACATGCAAGGTTAATTTATATGGCTTTCTCATATCTAACTTGTAGGAGATATTAAGAAACATTATAACATAACATTATAACAAAGGCCAGTTATGCTTTAGCCTTTGATTCAAACAAAGTCAATATCATAGTTTACAGATTCTTACTGAAACCAATTAATTAATTAAGCAAGTCAAAATAATTCTGTTTGGTTGAATAAAAGGGCTCAGAGGAGAGGGACTAAGGTATCTACCTTGTACATGAAAACCAGGAAAATCATTAAACCTATAATTAAATTTAGTGATATACTTACATATGAGAAAGGTCTGTGAATGTAACAACAGGCCCATTGACTATTGACTACATAGTAGACTACAATGAAATAAGCACTGTAAAGTCAACTGAAGATTTTCAGATTTACTCTATGTGTACAGATATATGATGGTTATTCCAAAGAGGCTGTGGTGATGTGAGCCTTGAAATGGCTAACAAGCAGAAGAGGGGCTAACATTTCCCCCCTTGGTAGTATATTTATGAATGAGATCTTCAGATTTCTTTAAGGGTGATTAGAAGAAAAGAATTATTTTGATGGCTGGAATCTGGACCCATGGGAGCTAGTCCTCTGGAGACTCAAAACTGAACATGAAAAAAAAATGTCAGTGTTCCAAGCTGTCACCCAGAGGATCCAGGTCTATCTTGGACACTCCAGGTTACTCTCGGTGAATGGAAGTAAGTGGGTATTGATGGCTATGTCTTTCTGTCCATACGTATGCTTGTGAAAATTCATATATATGCAGAAGAGAGTCAAAGACAGATGAAAGACATAGAGAGAGAAAACAGTTATATTAATATATGCTCCATGGTATCACTATTTGATGACAAATTTGTGGTTCTAGTTTTTTAAAATGTTTTATTTTCAATTTTAAATGTCAGCATTATTAAAATTCTTCTATTTAATGACTTCTCTTTTACCTTTCACTTCTTCATCTTGTATATATACAAAAATACCATTTAAAAAATGAGAATATATACTTGATTATGGTATCCAATATTTTATGCAGTTCAGATAAATTAACAAATTATTGCCATATGAAAACTAAGAAAGAAGACTGGCAGGGGTTCTGTCCCCACAGTGACATAGTTTGTAATCCTTTGATAAATGGAATTGTTTATCTTACAGTTGAGGTGTTATCAATTGTTTTTTTTCCCAGTGTTACCAAGCTAATATTTCTGTGGTCTTGACAAGAAGAACTTTAATTCAATTTTAGGGCACAGTTTGATATTCTTTGGTAACAGAGTGAAAGAAAGCATGTAGAGTTCAAGGTAAGTGATACACAATGCTGGGTAGGCAAAAGAAGCAAGAAAATGGAGAAGCTGATGCATGCCATGCACAAGATAATACTGTTAAATGTAGGAATTGCTAATACTTTCTTTCCTTGAAATGATACATGCTTGTTAAGCTACGTTTCAGTATCCCACTTTCAAAATTTTCTTGAAGTGTAAGAAAATATCATCCTAATTAAGCTAAATAAAATCTCTAAATCTTAAAAATGACTCAGTGCATAAAGGCAATTGCCACCAAGCCTGGTGACCCGAGTTCCATTTCCAGGACCCAC
Organism: Apodemus speciosus; assembly: GCA_002335545.1. NCBI lineage: Eukaryota > Metazoa > Chordata > Mammalia > Rodentia > Muridae > Apodemus > Apodemus speciosus. The sequence continues at coordinate 10,682 of BDUI01020448.1, forward strand.
GTGGTAGAAGGGGGAAACAGATGCTGTCAACTGTCTTCTTACTCACAAGTCCATATATGCACATTAAAGAATAAAATAATTTACAGGTCAATTTTGATTGACAGAATTTAGAGTGCTCCTGATAGTGTTCAAGTGTTTATTGAGGCAAACAGTGCTATTGAAATATTTCCTTGTACTATGGTGGTGTGAATAAGAATGGACCCCACAGATTCATGTCTTTTAATGCTGGGTCAATAGGAAGCAAGTCACTGTTGGGGCAGGCTTTGAGGTCTCACATGTCCAAGCTATTCCCACTGAGACACACAGTTGATGCTGATGCTCTTGGATCAAGATGTAGAATTCTCAGGTCTTTCTGCAGTAACATGTATGCCTGCATGCCACTATGATGATACGGCACTAAATCTAAGAAACTGTAAGCAAGGCCCAATTAAATGTTCTCTTTTATAAGAGTTGTGCTCGTGGTATCACTTCACAGCAATAGACAAACTACTAATAAATCTATCATAGGATATTTTTATTATTCCAGTACATTTACATGCTAGACAATAGACTGACAAAGTTCTACTTATGGGAATACCTAACAATCTACTCTTTTGCAGTGGAAAGGCTAAGGGGAACACAAAACATTAAAAAGGTATCACATCCCAGGCCCTTCGTATAAGAAACTCATCTGAGAACCATTCTTCAGCTACCTATTGAGTACGTTGTTTATTGTTTGGGGCCTCTGTTGAAGAGGTGAGGAGCAATTGTAATTGGAGGTGTTTATCTTGGAAGTTTGAGCAAGATGAGTTCCCACCACTGAGCCAGAGGGAATAGAACTCAGCACATAGAAAGAAGCATAGAAGAAAAGAGGATAGAGTGAAGGAAGCAAAGCCAAAAGAAATACGGATCTTAAATACCAACAATTGCTGTGATAAATCATATATTAAGAACATTTATCATAGCTTTACCACATTTAAGATGATATTTTCAAGATCCATAAATTTGCTTGCAAATTTCATGATGTTTTGTTTTTAATAAATGAATAGATTTCCATTTTGTAAATGGGCTACATATTATTTGTCCATTCTTCAGTTGAGGGACATCTAGGTTGTTTCCAGTTTCTAGCTATTGTGAATAAAGCTGCTATGAACACAGTTGTAGAAGTATTCCTATGTTATATTGGTGCATCTTTTTGGTATATGGCTAGGAGTGATATAGCTGGGTTATGAGGTCGAACTATTCTCAATTTTCAGAGAAACTGCCAGATTGATTTCTAAAGTCAATCTCAGAAAAATTTAGGCTGTATCAAATTAATATTTTATGTCACAGAACATAGGATGATTAAAAATTCTGCAATAGAATATATATACATACATATATATATGTGTGTATATATATATATATATATGCTTAGGAAGTAATATTTATTCTCAGATTAAAAGATAATTCCAATTATTTTGGATGCTTGACAATATCATTACCAGCACAGATGTTTAGCCAGACTTACCATTTTTTTGTATTTTTTACAGATTATTTTAGTATTCAGACTAACAATCACATCTATATGATGACTGCTATATTAAAAATATCTCTTCATGTAAAACACTGAAGAAAGGACAAGACATATTTATCTTTCTTTTTTTTTCCTGTGATTACTCAGATTTCGTAAACTTTCACCTTGTTTGCCAACATGAGATTCTTTACCTAATAGAACTTAAAATATCCAGAAACAAATAGAAAATTTACAGATAGATTATATGTTGATATAACTTTTGCATCTATTATTATGCAAAGAAGCCATACATTTGAAAACTAAAAGAAAGGATTAAAAGATATGTATGGATAATAACTAAATATTTTAAAGATTTTAAACATATTTTCTAAGTCCTATAAAAATGTCATACAGAGAAAATGTCATGATAACTACCAAGTGATGTGGTTTAAGGTGAACTTAAAGTAAAGGATAGCATCTAGTAAGATAAGGGACATTGCTAAATATTTCATTTTTTTCTGTAAGTGTAAAAATGCTCCATAGTAAAAAGGTTAGGAGAGAAAAGATATTTATGAGGATAAGTATATTTGCTATGCTGGTTCACTTAGTTAACTTGATGCAAACATACTTAGCCATACCTAGAAAAAAAGAAACATTACTTAATAAATATCTTCCATCGGATTGGCCTGACAATATATCTTTGGGACATTTTCTTGATAGCCACGTGATATGGGAGGAGTCATGCCATGTTCCTGTGCCATCCTTGGGCAGGTAGACATGGGCTCAATAAAAGAGATAGCTTAACCAGCCAGGGGAAGCATGTCAGAAAGAAGCTTTCCTAAATTTCCCTGGTTTCCCTTGATTTTTGGACTATAATCTATTAGTGAAATAAATCCCCATATCTCCAAGTTGCTTTTGGCTGTGGTTTCTTATTTCAACAGAAAATGCAAACCTATGTACAAATTACAAGAATGCAAGGATATACAATAGTAGCAAAGWGTTTTAATGTGCTACATCTGATAATAGTGTTTTCTAGAAGGATTGTGAAGGCATTTATAACTTTAGGATAGAGAGAAGCCATTGGCTGCTCAGAGCTTAGAACACTTTGGGTCTTGGGAATAAAAATGCTGAGATCATGCAGAAGATGGAGACTCAGCTTTTCAGAAAAAAGTGTTAGTCACGAGGAGTTTATCAGGACCAGCCATGTAATATTTAAAAATTGAAAAATATTTTCCATAAAATTGAAATTTAAAAATATTAAAAATACATATATTTTTAATAATAAAAATATTAAGAATCTCTGGAAATAATGTCTTCTAAATTAAATTAAAAAGTAAATAATTTGGCTTATGAGTCTCCTGCGTGCTAAATGATGTTCTTTATCTCATGACAGCAGATATAAAAATGTACCTATCAACCTTAAAGCAAAAAATTTGAAGAAGAGACTCAGACATATTTTCGGACCTCATCACAAATAGCAATATTAATTATAATAGACACAAAACAGAAAGAGCCTAGAAATCCATAAACAGATAAATAGGTAAGAAAACAGGCACGAGTTCCTGCCATGAATATCACTTAGGATATAAATAATTCAAGTCTAAATAAGACTGTGATGTAAATATGCTTTGAAGATATGGCTACAAATAAAATAAACCTGGAACAGAAAGAAATCTCACACAAGTCAGCCAAAACATGGACAGAGACAATAGAGTGCCCAAGGCTGGGAGGACTAGGAGGCGCACAAGTTCAGTGCGCACATCTGCAGCCTGAGATGCAAATACCTAGAGATAATTGGTACTGAGTGGTGCCGGAGAGTTTTCAGTAAATACTACTGAATTTAGCACTGATTTTCATAAAAACAATCGCATTTTCACATATTCTTTACATGGTCCCTCCTTAAAAAACTCATTTTATTCCATATTACTGTTTCCTCACATTTAGATAACATATCCTTGTAAAGACTCATGGTTTCTTCATAGAACAACAAACCTTCAGGATAACTAAAGTTATGCAAACCCTGAAGGATCTAAAACAACAAATTTGTAGTGCATCATTGTAGGTGCCAAGCAGGACAGCTGGACAGGGCTCTAGCTACACAATGTTAACTTAATGAATGCCTGTGCTAATACACTCTCTAATGTGTGAACTGCCCTACTTCTCTGATGTTGCCTTCTTTTATCTCTCACTTCAATAAATCTTGTTGCACCCTTTTACATATATATTTGAAAAGGAAATATAACAGGGAGATGGAAAGCATTACAGAAAAGCATAGAGAATCTCATCGAAATGTACATAAGCAGCATCTTGTTGAATGATGATATGGGTCATTTCAAAGTCACAGTGAATTTATCTAACAGTAAATTCAAAGAAGCAGATATATATATATATATATATATATATATATATATATATATATATATATATATATATATATATATATATATATTTATTTTATCTTTTCTGAGTGATATTATCAAAATTATTTTGTTCACTTCTGGGTACCATATTTGAAAACAGGTGTGGACAAAATTCCTGAATTGCATGGGGTTGACTGTATTTGCTCAGTGCCAATTGAGTTTGACAAGCAGGAAAGTAATATTTGCAGAGCAGAGAAAGAATATTTGAAGTCCAGAAGAGTTGATTACATAGATGACCTCAGGAACTGGGGTGAATGAGCTGGTACATATGAGATGCACCTTTCTTTTGCACTTTGGAGTCTGGAATATTGCTTTGATTGTTCTTACAAAGTGCAATCATACCCAAAGGTCTTTAAAGATTCCTATTAGGATTCATAAGGTCTTGGAGGCTGGTAAGCAATTATTGGCATCTTATGATCATGTCCCTGACAATTCCACTGCCCTGACACACCTGCTGAGCCACTGAGTTCCCATCAAAGCCTCACCATTTTCCTTACCATAATCTGTGAATAACCTGCATTTGGGTATTTTGTAAACTGTCTCAAATAACATTATTCTCAAATAACATTATTCCCATTTCAAAGGAATTACCTAGTAATTACCTAGTTTTTCTCTACTTAAATTTGGCTAGATTTAGTAACTTTATTTAAGGATGGAATATTTTTTTAACATTTTGATTGGACATTATCTGAATAGTCTTGGCAYTTGCAATACAAGATTTAAGAGATATATTGCTGAAATAGAGTTTTTCAACTGAAAATAATGTATTAGAATAAAATGTCAAAGTGCCTAGAAGATAACATGTAAAGAAAATGAATAACTTAAAGAAAAATTATTTTCCTTGGTAAAGCCTGTTCAAAATATAACAATATTTACACATTTAAATGGCCAATGCATAAAAGGCACAGTGAATCTGCTTTGTTTCTTCAAAGTAGTTTATCCCAGAACAATTGGTGAATGTTTAACAAGGAGATAACCTTTGGCTTAAAGTAAAAAAAAAAAAAAAAAAAAAAAAAAAAAAAAAAAAAAAAAAAAAAAAGGCAGGTAAAAGGCTATGGTTTTCCAGAAACGAAACATTGAATATTAGCAAGAAAAGACAAATTTTAAGAATGTAGGTGCTGATTAGATCAGATAATCCTATGAGCAATATGAGGATGAGCACAGTTTAAAAGGAGGATAGGAGGGCATTTTATTTTAGAAATTGTATCACACTTTATTAACTCATTTAATATGTGAGTGTGTGGCTTGGACAAGGAAAGTGGAGATACACAGAACATGTGGATTTTTCTGGGGGTCCCAGTACCACTCGTGGGACTATAGTCCAGCTTTCTTCCAAGTTTGTCCAATATATTAAGTCAGATTGGCAGGCTTGGAGGCAACTGAGTGCCAAAATTATACACTTTATATTTTCTGTACTTATGCTATGCATGTTATATATTGTTGATATATATATATGTATATATATACATATATATA
>BDUI01020450.1:27854-39905 GCA_002335545.1 Apodemus speciosus
GAACTTGACACAAATACTCTATCACGGGACATGGCGCCTCACCTCTTTCATCCCAGAACTCAAGAGGCACAGCCAGGCTAATAATCTCTGAATTTTAGGCTAGCCTGGTCTACATAGTGAATTCCAGGCCAGTCAGGGCTACATAGTAAGAACTTGTTTGTAAATCRAAACAAAAATTCTTCTTACTAGGAACAGTGTGCCTGGGTTTTCAGAATTCCATSCTGTGGTTCTGACTGATATCTCTAGGAATGTCTCTCCTTGGGGTAGAACTCCTAGGAAACACCCTGAAGTTCTTCAGAAGTTCTGGGAACAATTTTGGTGGMGTTAGTGGCCACTTTGTGGAGTTTTGCAGTTTTCAGAGGGCCACGCCTACCRTTGACCATATTTCCCATGATACCCACTTCTGTCTTCCAGTATCACTTCAACCCTTCACAGTCCATCCTCGTGATGGAAGGCGATGACATTGGGAACATCAACCGAGCCCTCCAGAAAGTGTCCTACATCAACTCCAGGCAGTTCCCAACAGCAGGGGTCCGGCGCCTCAGACTCTCCTCCAAAGTCCAGTGAGTGAAAGCCACTCAGCCTAGGCCCCGCTGAGGAGGCAACAGTGGTCCGTTTAAAGCGTTGGTTTTTGCATGTGGGGCTTCTCTTATTTGACATTYCTCAGCAATGCTATCCACTGGAGGATGCTTCAGAGACCTCTGCTTTTGCTTTCTTAAGGGACATGTTATCTTGGGTCACCCATTCAACCCAGCTTTCTGTGTTTTATCTAATCTGGTGCCTAGRAAGCCCTGTTTTCTATAAATCCTCCAGCAGCTAAATCTAATATGTTCTGACATAAAGGCATAGTATCTGGTACATAGTAGATGCTTAGCAAATATGTAATAAATTCAATCAAATGAACCAACTTTACTTGTAGAATTCCTAAATATTATAGGGATGACAGAAGACAAGGCATGGTTCTTGTCCCTGGGAAGCAGAGTTCAACTAATAAAATGAGGTGACAAGGTTTTTGATAGCTCATAGTCTTCACAAATCACTTCCTGGACATGGCAGCTACCTGAGATGACTGCCAGGCAGGGAACCCCAGAGAGGCCCCCAGGAGGTGGAAATGGAATCAATGACCCCCTGAGATAGAAGAACTCAGGAGAAAGGAAYGAGGGTGGGGAGGATGAGTCTACTGACTGCTACATTTCTGGGTCTGATAGAGATGCCTCCGCTTTGGGTAGCAATATCAATAGAGTGATTCAAAGAGCCTCCCACTCCAGAGGCCTACGGTTAGTTATAGACACCTCTGAGTCAGCTYCAAATTAGAGCAAAGAAGAGGGAAGAGACTGCCCAGTGCCCATCTCCGAGACCTACCTTCCAGGTCTGCAAGGAGAATACAAGGAGATAGGAACCCACAGGGTAGACATGACAAAGGCAACAGGAAAGTGATGGCAAGGGAGACAGGACGCTGGGCTGGGAACCTGCCATGGCAGGCCGATCTGAGCATCTCCCCAGAGCATGAAGAGAAGAAAACTCCATCTCTACAGGGGACTTACACAAAGGACCCTTCCTTCTTCCGTGGGGACCTTCCCACAGAATGCATGATGATGGTGGCCTCTTTGGGGCTCTAGCATCAATCCCTAGAGCACACAATTGGTCCAGGCAAGGCTCACTATTTTTGCCCAAGTCTTTGGACTCAATAATAATAGAGAGTACTGATGACATGTAGGCTTCAGGGAGTCTAGTGAGAAAGGTTAGACTCAAACCATGATGCAGGCTCTGGACAGCAGGGTTTTTAAGGGTCTTTATAAGTATTACTAGTGTAGGGTAAGCATTGCTCTCCCTATTGTATAGGTAAGAAGTTAATCACCCAGCCAGAAGCAGCCTAACAGGGCATGGGTCCTCATTCATCCCACTTCCCAGCCATGGTTCTTATAATATCATTTCTGCCTCACAGACCTTCAGGTGACAATGCACTAGGGTAAAGTAGAGCGACAGCTGCCTTCTGCTCTCACCCGTAGAAGAGGTGCACTCCTGTGCTGCCCCTACAGAGACAGAGCACATACGTATGCCACAGCAGGAGAATTCAGCCCTGGGGTCTCATTTAGTAAGAGGACTACAGCCAACCAGACAGCAATTCCCTTACCAAATACTAATGCACAAAAGCAAGCAGTTGCTTCCTAATTAATGCTGCCATTGATTACTTTGCTAAAAGATAATGAAAGCTTTAATGGTTACTTGTTGCCAGTACAGAAAAGTCCCATCCCTCTCAGGAGCCAATCTTTTAAGTCTCTGCATTATTAGTGGTTGGATGGTAATGTGGCTTTAAATGGAAAGGTCTGCTGATGTCCTCAGAGACTCCTAACAGTTGGGACACCTGGCAAGGACTGGAGGTGGCAGTCCCTTACCCGTGGCTCTGGGATGGATGGTTTAAATGATCGGCTGATCCAGGCCATGACTGCAGATATCTTCCCAGGTGCTTTGGCGAGGATGTGTGCATCAGCATCCCAGATGTGGATGCCTACATCATGGTCTTGCAGGCCATGGAGCCCCAGATCACCCTCCAGGGAACAGAGCGCTTCTGGAGACCTGCCGCCCAGTTCGAAAGTGCCAGAGGGGTGACTCTCTTCCCTGACATCAAGATCGTGAGCACCTTTGCCAAGACTGAGGCCTCTGGGGACATGAGAGCCACAGGCACAGGCATGTACAGGGTCATAGGGAGGGTGGRTATTAACCCCTTCCAGACAAGTACAATGATACTTCAGGACAACCTCACTGCTCACCCGTGACAGAATGATACATAATAGCAGAAAAACAAACAAAGCCAGGAACATTCGGATGATCATCAGCAGGAGGAGGGACAGACAAGTGTAGCACACCCATGTTAGTGGCAGGAAGCAGGGAGGAGGACGCTGCTATATGGTAAGTGAAATAAAGTGGCATGCAGACTTTGCGGTATCCAAGTAGCGTGATGGAGGAAAGCCACGTAAGAGAGATACAGAAAAGGGCACTTGATGCTGACAGCAGTGTCCTCTGAGAAGCATGGGGAGAGATGATTTGTTTCTGCTTCCTTTCCCTTTTGTGTGACTGCAAAAAAAAAAAAAAATGTCTTGTAGTGGGCGTGTATTTTTCTCATCATTAGAAGAAAAGCTAAAGGTGTTCAAAGGATAGAATCCAGCTATGCATTGCCACTTACAGAGCAGAAGGCTGGGTCTCACGTGCCAATGTGACTAAGCTCTGGGCGGGAGGGGGCGGGGGTGGCGGGGACTTCCAGGTTGTTATTCCCACCAGTTTCATTATTAGGAACATCGCTGAGGGAAGGATTAGTTTCTCTTCTCTGCTGGGGAGAAAGGCACAGTTACAGTTTCACAGAAAGCAAGAGCATATGCTGTGGRCAGTAAAGACACCAACAGAGTGGGAGGTCTGCAGACTGGAAGGGAGGGAAGGATTCCTTCTGCCCCTCAGAGGGACTCGGCATTACAGGGCAGTGCTTGTTTGAGAGCCATCCTTCGAAGCCTCTTCCCGAAGCACAATTTCAGCTCCCTTCCCCTCCCCCCTCCATCCAAATCCACTGCTAATGATGTGCTGGTACTAGTAGACCTGAGTCCCCGAAGAGCTTCTTCTAAAATAATCCCAATTACCTGCCACCTTAAGCCACACCGGTCCCTAGTGATTAGGTTCTCAAGGGGGCAGACCTCCTGAGCACCTAAAAATAGTTGGTATTTCACACCTGGTCAGCCAAGGTGGTTTCTGAGTTACATGCCAAGGTGCTTAAAGTCATGTGACCTTCCCTCCTCTGTTGTCCTCATTTGTGGCTACAATCAGACCGAAAAAGGAAAGCCTGCTGATTTCACTGGTCRCAGTCCAGGAGCAGAGAGCTTTGCTGCAGCTGACACCCRCATGCGGSCAGGGCAGGAGAAAGCAGTTAACTGGGTCCACATTTTACCTTCTATTTATGAGAGGTGCATGCAGAGCACACAGCCCAGTGCCCAGGAGCTATTATTAGTAGTTTTAAATTTCTGCACCTACTGTTGAAATAGTCATTTTGAYGAGGAGTCTTAAATGAGGAGGCTAACTGTGTTTGCTACCAAGCCACAGTGACAGACCCTAGGATCATCTTCCGCCTCCCCCGCCCCATTGACACATATGCACACACTCACACTTTGCCATATTGATGCGGGAGCACACATGTACACGCTCAACACGCCCATGCGTGTATCCATCTCCTTTCTCACCGCCCCCCTCCGTTATTGATGGTTTGCAAGGATGTTTTCATTCAACACTACCTCTGAGCCCTGGCTGATGTCATCTCCTAATCTGTAGATGACAAGTGGCTGGCCCAGGAGCTTCCAGTAGTTTTTAGCTCTTAGGGGTGACCACCTGTCTGATAAAGCAGAACAGGGGATGCTAGAGGGCTCAGCCTTGGATGATTGCYCTCTGAGCACCTAACGCAGAGTCTCTTCAACACAGCGGATCCAGAAGGTAGTGGTGGAAGGTAATGCCATCAGGAAAGACGCATGCGATGGCAGCCAGGACATGCTCCTGCTGTCCTGGTGTGGCCCTGCCAGCCATATCATAAGGAAGATGACCTAACTTCTCCTGACAGGAAGCTAGAAAATACCTGGAAGAGATCTGAAATTACAGATTCACTACCATTAATGGTTGGCCTCAGTATTAGTATAGATTATTGCATTTTTATATACTCTTAGTGGCACATAGAACCATCATGGTTGGCTAACAGTGAAAAATAAATAAATAAATAAAACTAGGCACGCGAAAACTATAATAGTATGGAGTTAATGAGAACAAAACTATTTGGGTACCACTGAATTTTTTAAATTGGAATAATTATCTTGTCCTTTGAATGTCTTTTTAAACATTTTTGTTTTAATAGATACTAATAATAATTTGAAGACATGGCCTAGGGGGTCACACACTTCCAAATTACAGGGTCAGAGCAGCCTGTTCTATCCTACGTCTCCCACTGCTCTCTGTGGGGCTTTGAGTAACTCGCCCACTTCTTGGATCAACTATTTCCCCAGTGATGGGGTGTGGYGAATACTAGTGTCTMCTATGTTTCCACTGTGCCTAGCACACAGCACACATTCCACAGGTAGCAATGACCTTTGTCTTAAACTGGGGTTTTCACTTAGGACTTCCAAATTGTCTGACATTCCCTTGAGAAATTTGAAGTCATAAAATCAGGCAAAGCCCAGTAGATGGACCAACTTTCTTGTGTGCCCCTCTGGGAGCCTATGAACTAATTAATTTCCATGAATTTACCAATTATGAATTATCTTTTGCTTACATCTTGTTGATCCCATTGACGGTTAGTGAACAATCCATCTTTATTTGGACAAAGCATAGTGATCCTGTTCCAGACTCTAAAGACATTCCTTCTGTTGAGAACCTCAGAGCCTGCGGGATACACACACACACACACACACACACACACACACACACACACACCTGTGCATACACACACATGCACATGCATGCACACTACATGCACACACATGTGCGTGCACACATGCATACATGCACACACACATGCACACACTATCTGCACATGTACATGCACATATGTGCACCTGCATGGGCACATGCGTGCACGCACGCGCACACATACACACACACTATTCACATGGGAGAAGCTCTAAGAAGTCCAGAAAGAGYRTCCCCACAGATAAGGAAACTGAGTAGTACGTGRCTTCTCAGTGGCAGAGTGTGCTAGAGTCACACACTCTCTCCCCACTCATCCATGCCACCTTCTTGAAGATGCCCTGATRWGCAGTGGGAATGGCTGGTAGCTTGCCCWCCCCCTTCTCCCGACCYRCCTGGGTTTGCKAGCAGTAACAGGAGATGTTGTGACCAGATAGAGCTGTTTATGCTGGTGTTTGTCCCGCGTCCTTCTCTACTACAGCCCCCAAATCAGCAGTCTTGGAAGAAATGCTACACAACTTGGATTTCTGTGACATTTTGGTGCTCGGAGGGGACCTGGATCCAAGACAAGAATGCCTGGAGCTCAGCCACAGTGAGCTCCACCAACGACACCTTGATGCCACCAACTCGACTGCCGGCTACTCCATCTATGGTAAGACCCCGCGAGGCCCCTCTGCTCGGTGATGCTCTCTCAGAGCAGCCTTGTCCAAGGGCTACTGAGTATGGCGGCCGCGGGGGGCGGGGGGCGGGGGGTACATTGTGCAGCCCTAGGGGTCAAGTGGAAATTTTTGTTTCTAGACTTTACTTTCTACAGTGACTCCAGCCKGTAGGTAAATTTCCCCCGTATCCTTGCTCCTGGGGAATCTGTAGATAGACTAGTCTACATGAAAATTCTTTGGATCCGTTTAAGTTTTGGAACGTCCTCTTCCACTGTTCTATACCCATAAGCATTCTGACTTTTACCCTTGGATTCAGAAGCCCTATAGCACAAGTCTGTTCCCTGTGTCTTCAGCTCTTCCTCCTCCTCCTCCTCCTCCTCCTCCTCCTCCTCCTCCTCCTCCTCCTCCTCCTCCTCCTCCTCCTCCTCCTCCTCCTGGCAGTAGTTATGGTCTCTTGGTACAGGTGTGGGCTCTATGACCCGCTATGAGCAGGTGTTACACCATCTCCGTTACCGCAACTGGCACCCGACTTCCCTTGATACCCGGAGGTTCCGGATCAAGTGTTCAGAACTCAACGGGCGTTACACTAGCAATGAGTTCAACTTGGAGGTGAGTGCGTCCTGCCATCATTAGGGGTGGCCTGACCCACCTGCCCATTCCCTCATTCGTTCAGAGAATTGTCACAAATGCCTACTCGCACCCCTCCTCGCTCTTCCCAGGTGGGTGTCCTCCATGAAGTGCGAGTCTCCGACAAGGAACATGTCAACCACCTTATTGTGCAGCCACCCTTCCTCCAGTCTGTCCATCACCCTGAGACCCGGAGTAGCATCCAGCGCAGTTCAGGTAGGATATCTCAACAGCAGTTCAGACACTGAACCCAGTAAGTAGCCACTTAACAGACATAACATAACGTAACGTAACGTAACGTAACGTAACGTAACGTAACATAACATAACATAACATAACATAACATAACATAACATAACATAACATAACATTCAAAGGTGCTCAGAGGAAGGGAATCCTACCATGGAAGAGCTACAAACCCTCTCTCTGGACACTCTTGGTTCCAACAGGGAGTCAGTGAGCTAAGCAAGAAATTTCATACTGTCACAAATGACAGAGATTAGTACAAAGGGCTGGGACAAAATTATGCCAGTCATTTAAGGCTCAACTCAGAAGCTTCCCATGAACTGCTCACAATGTTCACCAGATTCAAAGTCCTTTGCCCACGGTTTTGTTTAAACGCTTGCCATATTATGTCACCATCTGGTGGCACTTGTGTTCCTACTAGACTTCATAGTGCCTGGGTTTTATTGGAAGCTTCCATATAATTTGAGGAGAAAAGCCATGGGTAAAAGAGAATCTACATTTATCAAATGCCTGCCATGCGCCTATATAGAAGCTCATGAAGATTATCTCCCTTTCTCTCCACAATTACCATAGCAGAGTGAGTACAACAGTTGATACACGTGTGATGAAAGTATATCCCAGACTTAAGGACCCAGACCCCTACTGCTGGGAACTGGGAGGGAAGGTTGTATTTATGAACACGGATGCTTTGTGTTTCAGAAGAAATGAGCTATGTCTTTGATTGTCACATTGTTTGGGTTCCTTTCCTGTTTCAGTGGTCCCAAGCATCGCCACCGTGGTCATTATTATCTCTGTGTGCATGCTGGTGTTTGTGGTGGCCATGGGTGTGTACCGAGTCCGAATCGCCCACCAGCATTTTATCCAAGAGACAGAGGCTGCCAAGGAGGCTGAAATGGATTGGGATGACTCTGCCCTGACTATCACAGTCAACCCTATGGAGGTGGGATGCTCGCTGGGATGGGAGCTCTGGGCTCATCAACTTGCTTCTTCCTCTGCCTAGATCTAGGATCCAGACTCCGACTAGTCTGTTGAGTCCATTCCCCCATCTCTATGTTTCCTTAGTCCTCTTGAYATGAGCCAGCCATACTTCTCTGTGAACCATGTTCTCTAATTTAGACGTGTGAATCACTCTTACCACAGGAACATAACTTTTCTTATAGCCAGCAGTCATTCAGTATCTGTACCTCACCCCCACTGTAGTTCAGAGCTGACTGACACTCAGGAATTCAATGTTGAACTCTTGATTAGCTAACAGTGCAAATTAGATACAACAACAACACCTGCCATTTAATAAGTTCCCTGTAAACCAGACTCTGTGCCAGATGTTATGTCTACCCCAGCACGCTGTGAAGTGGGAAGCTCACCCTCATTTACCAACATGGGAACTCAGAGAAGAGTGGTAACATGCTCAGATACATGCAGCCAGCATTCAAACTCAAGGCAGTATAACTCTGAAGTTCACTTGATTTCAATTGTCCAATAGCCCCCAGAAACCATCTATGATCATGCAAGGGCCCTGATCTATATATCTGCCTATCCTTCCTTTTGCCCATGGGTGCTCAGTCTAGAAGACACAAGCCTAAAGAAAAATCATGGAAAGTCATAGGCAAATAATAGGAATGATCCTTGCTGTCTGGTTCCATTGCTGCTGGCTGACCTCTTGCTGAGGCTTCAGCGGGTAGAGTCTTGGGGGCTGGCCATTTAAGGAAATAATAATCATTACATCAGGCTAGAGTAAGGGAGGCCTTGTAGAAAGGGCACAGTTTGGAGATAACAGAATTGGACAGAAGGCCATCTAAAGAGGTGTGTAGCCTCACAAGGCCACATATCACTCACGACCTGATTTTCCACCTCAAAGCATTAATCTAGAAAAGAGAAATTGCCGGAGTCGCTACAAAGCTGGAAGAAAAGAAAGTGGAACTGGAAAGTGTGGGGTGTGGTTTGAATCCACAAATCATGGCAAAAGGAGGCAGGTAGGGAAAATGAGGGCATAAACATTGGCTTTTGCAAATGAATAGTTTCAAATGACAGAACTCTGGCTTAGAAGACCTGCTATTTCCAGTGACACAATGTTCCCACGTGGAAAGGTGTCCAAGATTAAGTATGATTCTGCCCCTGGGAAGGCAAATAGTTAAGAACCTGAAATTTCCATTTGAARGGCCTGAAAGATTCAGTAAATGATGCCGCCCATTTAAATTCCCATCTATCATTGACACTAATAGGTTTCCTCGACTGTGTAYTATTATTTTAGACTCTTACCTGACTTTCTGAGTTTCCTCTTTTACAGAGATCCTATCTCTGGGCAGGGTGAGGGGTTTAACTCTAAGTGAAATKAATCCCAAGACTCTGTAGTGTGTGCTGCTCTTAGCTCCCACGTAGCCTCTGCTGAGTCCTTGATGCATACTTTTTTTCTCTCCTTGATGTCCAGAAACATGAAGGACCAGGGCATGGGGAAGACGAGACTGACGGAGAGGAAGAAGAGGAAGGCGTGAGCTCCAGCAGCAGTGGCTCTGATGACAGCGAAGAGGAAGATGAGGAAGGGATGGGCAGAGTCAGACATGGGCAGAGTGGCACCAGGCAAGCCCAGCTGGAGTGGGATGATTCCACCCTCCCCTACTAGTGTCCATGGGTCTGATGACCAGCTCATGTGACCCTTTTTGTAAAACCCAACCCAATGTATGCCCAAGCCTGTCACACTCGCCTCTGGTTTCTATGACAGGTCTGGGAAGGCCCTCAGCTTCCTCAAATCTGCCCTCTATGCATTGGGCACTGCCTATGTCCCAATCATAGAGCAGTTCCAAGAGCCCAGTGTCACCATCAGTGGGGACTGCAGGGTGGTTACATTGTCCTGTAGCCCTCACTTCTTTCGTCTCTGGGCTCACCCAGAATCCTGTCACCCAACCTGCAGAGTTCTGATCACCTTGCTCTTTTCTGCAGGGGAGGAGCTCCCCCTTTGTGTCACTTGCCACCCCTAGACTCAGTGTTGTCAAACTCCTTGGGTTATAACTCACTGTGTATGTACTTGACTAAATAGCCTTTCTCCACCTACACCAGCAGGTCTTCCCTATGCTGGGTCTCCAAGTTGCTTTATACAGAGAAGGCAGTAGAATCTCACTCATATACCTAAGATCTTAGGGCTTAAGAATTGAAAAGAAAGCCTTGGTTGAGGCAGAGTTGAGTTTTCACGGAAAGACCCATAGTGCACGCATGCACACACATACACACACACTTCTGAGCTTGGAGAGCCTTTTCTTTTTACTTCTTCTGAGACTAAAGAAGCTGTATAACAAGTTCAAAACCAAGAGTTAGTTGGTCTTTGACAATAAGTAGAGTCTTGCTGACCAGCTTTCCAACCTGCCTAGGCAATGCCTAAACCCATGTGGCTGCCCTACCCAGGGCTATAACCAAGGCAGAACCACAGGGCCCAGAAAGCACTTCATACAGGCACTCTTCAAGGGACAGCTTGGGCATGGATGTCACTAGGAGCCAAAGAAAGGATTGATGGGATGACCCAGCAAGGCTTCAAGGTCGATAAAGCTCTGCTTTGAGTTTGGTGTGGCTGGACTCTCCCATATAAAGATAGCTTAAAGGTTGACAAGGCTGTCACCACCCAGCCCGTGGTCCCTTATCTCCTATGTTACTGTTTTCTCTTTAGGACATAACATCATTTCAGATGTAGTGGAATAAATATAGGCTCTACCAGTGTGAGATGTTAGTTGAGAAATTTAACTGCTAGGGATTCCAAGTATATGTGTAATAATAACAGCTCTTCTTTCTTCTTCTCATAAAAGGAGGGATGCTTTGAATAGAGGGCAAATATATCAAAACCCTAATTTCTTGTTCCTTCTTCTTATTTTAATAAGAAAGACTTTTCCATCTCCATTCTAACGTGGGTACTTTGTGAGGAGAATTGTTGCTATAGTAACTGGGGGACAATCTTTTGTGGCCTAGAGAATAGCAGACAAGAACTAAGGCCATTCTAAGAGTCCCACAAGGCTTTGAGGACATGTTTGTTTCAAACACCTTGAGCTCCTCTTTGTTCTCAATCTGTACAGGTCATCCTCATCATCCCACTCTGCCCACGCCCATCCTGAATTGGCTTGGCCCAGGTCCACAATTGGTCTCTCATCACATAGCATTCGGATTCAACTGAATGTTGAATCTTCCCAGTGTCATCTAAGCAGAGCATTCAGGGAGTGGTTCTAGCCGACATTCTCTAGTCCTCTGCTCACCCTCCAGGCATCGAGGACCCACACCAGGTCTTTGCAGCCTTCCAACTGGGGGGGGGGGGATGCACCTTATGTCGTTTTTCCATTTCCAGGAGTGTTTTGTGCATACAGTCCCTTTCTTGAGCCTTTGGATAACCCTGTGAAGCATTTGAGAAATTGGTTATTAGGGACATTTTTTTGTGATGGGGAAACTGAGGCTCAGAGTCAGTGTCCTGCTCAGAGTCATTTCAAGGTACAGACTACCCTTCTGCTCCTGGTCCATGGTTCTACTTACGTTCATGTTAACATGTATTTCTGAGCACCTGCTATGTGCTAAGCATGCTATCAGCATCAAGAGGAGTGGGATGAAGCAGAATGAGACCCTCACAGAGGACTYGAGAGTTATAGAAGGGACACAACAGGTGTGGAAATTACACAGGGGACAGGAGGATGGAGTGGCAGATGCCATTGGAGGAAGAGGAACACATTTACCAATCTAGCCAGTGCCCTCATTTTTCTCTCTTGGAAGAAACTTGAGATTTTTTTATATTCATTGAAAGGAAATAGACACATCTCCTATGAAATACCCCAATCAAATCCCCCTTTTCTGTCAGGCCATTTCTACACATTTACAAAGGGGAAAAATCTACAGGAAGGATTAAGCTTTACAATCCTATTATTTAAATAATAAGACATTCTTCAGTCAAGCATTTAGGAGCTACTGAATTCTCCCAAAATTATGTGAGTAAAGGGAACAGTTTGCATGTTTAAAGCCAATCCTTTTTGAATGAGATTTTGATTGCAAATATTTAAGTCTAGAGTTTGAGAGCACTTTTCTCTGCTCTAACTTTTCGGTGTCGATTGGTGGACTGCTGTTCCCA